>VXAY01005517.1:3320350-3374718 GCA_013399855.1 Oxyruncus cristatus
GGGGGGGGGGCATGTTTATGCTGCCTCCTCCCTCAAGGAGGAACATGCAGGGCAGGATGTAGGTGCTGTGATTCTAATTTCTCTCAGCGTTCATTTTTGCAATACCCCTCTCATGTAGTTATAGAGTTTAACAGGCAGCCACCAGGACTGACCTGGGAATCACTTGTTTGTGTGGAGTAATGACTGAAGTCGATTTTTGAGGTTTTTTGCTTTTTTTTGCTCCTGTTTCATGGTTTCCACCCCCAACGTGATAATGGAGTAACTTCAGTGCTCCAGTTTCTTCTTCCTGTGCTGTCCTTTTCTGGCAAAGGGTGGCAACACTGACAATTGCAGGTTGGAGCTGTAAGTGATGGTGGTGGTTGGGCAGCCTGCTGCTGACACACAGCACGTGCTTTTACTGCTCCAGTGCACTGGGGACTCTCGTGTGCCCAGCGGTCAGGCTTCCACAAAACCTGTTCGGATAAAACAATCTCTGAGAACTTTGTCAAAGTTAATTTCCTGGTTCCAGAATTGTATTTGGACATGAAGTACAGGCAGGGAGAGACAGATGGAGAGTGTAATTTTTTTTTTAATTGACATTTCCTCTGGAAACAAAACTTAACATAAGAATGGGTGTATTTATTTGATCGGACCAAACCTATGTCTGGTGGAGTTTCGTATAGTGGCCCGCAGTGAATGGAAAAGAAAAATGTAAGGGTGATACAGACAGCAACAATGTTTATCTGTAATACTTTTCAATTTCAGTAACTTTGGACTTTAGGACTCACTGAGTTAGAGGTTTTGCATTTGTATTTAGTAGCCCTTAATGGAAAATTTATGGAAGGAAACAGGCAGTTGAGCCCAGGTAAACTTTTTAACAGCTACACACCGATGTGCTGAAGTATTTAATTAATACTTTATTTGTTATTAAATTAGTGCTTTAATTAAATATTTAATTAAATACTTTATTAAAAGGTGTGTGAAGAATCAAATATGTCAGTTATTTTGAACAGGGCTGCCTGTCTGTTTTGAACTTCATTTGAGAGTCTTGCTGCTTTGACAAGTTGGAAGAGAAAGACATTGCACATAGGGAGCAGAGTTTAGATGGAAGTAGTGATTGATAGGCATAGGGTGTGCTGGATTAGATAGCATCATAGAATATTCTGGGTTGGAAGGGACCCACAAGCATCATCAAAGTCCTGCACAGGACAGCCCCAAGAATCACAGCAGGTGCCTGGGTGTTTTCCACACACTCCTTGAACTCTGTCAGGCAGTTGGTTTAGAGGGATTCTGGAGGATGAACAAGCAGAATATTTGAATGAAATTGAAGTAGAGGATGACTAGAAACAAAAAACTGTTTGCAAGAGGGAACAGTGTAAGGAGGACACAAATATTACTGTACATTGTGGAAGGGAAGTATGAGGGAAAACAATCTGGCAGGCACAGGGAAGGATAAGGGAGAGATGATGGCTGAGAGGGGGAATTGAAAGACATGGGGCTACTGGCATGGGAGAGCAACTTTTCGGGGGGGATATCCCAGAGGACTATCTGCTATCATGTTCTCATGTGCTATGGATGGCCTGATAGGAAGGTTGTAAAACAGGGATGCAGCTGTGGCCCCAGATAATTGGACCTGAGCTAGGACAAATTAAAGTACCTTTGGTAACTTCTACTTGACATTTAATAGAAACCAGTAGGTATTTTTTAAGTACACTGTTCTTTCACTTTATGTGTAGGAAGATGAGTGAGAGAGATAACTTAGTTGCTGGCTTTATATGCTAGCTTAATTTTCTTATTATTTCAACCATCAGTTTGTAGAGGTTTGATGTTGCACTCTGAAACAATATTTATGTGCATATTTAGGTGACCTTTTAGTAATGTCCTTTTTTGCAAACACAGCTTACTGTAGCCACAACGTTGCAAATGCTGAGAGACTTTTAATAAAAGGAGACTTCATAGTGCATCCTCTCTGTAGCTGGTGATTTATGATAAAAGACTTGGGATGCTGGGGTTTCTCTTTCTCTTTGTTTCAACTTCACACTTTAGTTGGATGGCCTACACATTTCCCTGTAGGAGAGACTGTTTGAACCTGGATGTATATCTCAGAGTGCTAGGGTTGGCAAAGGGAGGTGTTTTTCCTCTTAGATGATCTCTGTGTAAATGTGCACAGTGTTGTGTTCTGCAAAAGTCCTGGGAGTGCATTTTTAACTGATGTTTTACAAAGTCAAAGAGTGAAGCCATACCAAAGAAGAAAATTAAAAAATATGCTGCTCAAAAGCCATACCCTGAGGTACTTGATTTTATGTCTCTGTGAGCATTAAAAGAACACAGCAAGCCAGAAAACACACCTGCTTATATTTATGTGTTAAAAGAAATTTAAATTCACATCTGCAATGCAACAATGATCAACATGGAGGGGGAAAAATATTTTTAGCCTTCTGATTTTTATTCAGTATCCCTCAGGGAAGGAGACAGGCAGGAAACTAAACATTCCAACCTTCTGAATTTTCACAGGACGAATCCCCTTGTCGGGATACTGGCCATTTGTTACATTAAAATGCTGACAAAACAACATGCAACATGCAGGGCTGTTGCTTTTCACTGTGTTGTGCAGCTATTTCAGGATGCACGGAATGCCTGTTATCCTTCATACAGTGCTTTTACATGGGGTGGGTTTGATAGAGCTATAGAGTAATATTCTGGCACATCTGTGTTGGGGAGGAGGAGCCTAAAAGTTTTGATTCTTATCTACCTCCATTACTACTAGTAAGACTCTATTCATAGGTTATTTATAATTAAAAAAAAAAAAAAATCTGGTGCTTGCAATTTTTAGAAAGTCTTTTTCATTTTCATTACCAGTTTCATTTGGGAGACAAGCACTGTGAAGGCTTCAGATTTTAATTAAATCATGTCCGTTTTTGCCAATTTGTCTTAACTACATGGGAAATATGAACTGAGATTAGTGTTGCATGAAGAGAGAAATCCATCTCTTGAGTTGCTGAGCTTTCTAGGAGTTAAATTTTCCCTAACATAAATCTGGCTATTCTTGCCAAAGCTAATTATTCACTTGTCCGTGGTGCTCAGATGCTATGAAATGGACATGATAGACTGCAGTTACTTAATGTAGATGGGGACAGCCAAAAAATGTGCATTTAAAGAGTCTCAGGCCAGTTACAATTTATTGTAATACTTGCCAAAGCATGAGAGGTGCTTTCAAAGTTGCAGAAAAAGAGCAGTTCAATACTCCAAGGAGCATACAATAAGTTATACGTATGAAGGGCAGAGATATTTAACTGGAACTGTTACAAACTCTTTTGGATGTGGGAGAACCAAGGACTCCCTAGAGTTTAGTGTGTGTGCCAGTGGACTTTGTTCTCTTGGCTATGGACAGGAACATGGTCGCCTTCAAGCTCCATGACATGTCTTTTCCTGATAACCACTGTAGCAGAGCAGTTCCAGAGCAGTGCTGTTTTAAGTAGCACAATAAAGTCTTGTGCTCAGAGGATGAGTGGAAGCTGTCAATGCTTCTTAAAAGTTGTTAATATATTCAGTGTCTGGGCCACTGTTGCTTCTGGTATTGTATCAGGTTTCGTGATCTGCAAAATCAGCAAACTCGTCTTGCTGAACCTGGTACTTGTTTTGCTTTGTATTGTTTTGAGAAATGTGGAAACCTGTATATAAAGCTACTTTCTTTGTGTAGCAGTAAATTTTCATTTGATTTATTCTGATTACTTCTGATGACTTGGGTTACACCAGTAGCCTACAAACCAAAAAAAAAAAAAAAAAAAGTAGTTACAGTAATAAAAACCTTTTTCTTGAAGAACTTTTCTTTTGATGACATGCAGATAAGAACTAAAAAAAGGAAAAACATTAAGAGTTCTCTAATATGTGAGAACTGTTAAATGTCCCTGATAAAATTAATAGTTAGTTCTCTATATTAGTCAGGATTTTTGTATTAACTATTTCTGACGTTACCAGCATCTAAGAGGAATTGGTCTGTTAAATTAGAAAGTATCGATTCAGTAAGTGACATAAAGTTGTTTTTGCTAAGAAGGAAGAAAGTAGGGTATGAAGCAAGATCCATGACATGGCTGCAGTATGGTGGGAATTTGAAGTGCTTCCAAGTGCAGCTGTCATTCAGGCACTAACCATAGGGAGTAGGGAATGGAAAACTTCCACCGTAGCACTCTTCATTCTTCTGGGTCAAGACTCTGTTCCATTAAGGTCTAGGGCAGCCCGGAAGGATTCGAGGACATCAGCAAGGCAGTGGTCCTTGGTAAAGCTTCATGCACACTGGTTCCACAAAAATATTTTTTATTACTAGCAGTTTTTTGTACATTGCTGCAGCTTCAGAAGTAAGTCAAAGCTCAGTGTATCTGCAGGTCACATTGCCAATATCCTGTTAGATTAGTATGTGTCTCAGCTGATGATAGCCTCATAAGATAGCTGTTGGTACCACAGCAAGCCACAGCTGTGACTCATCTGTGGGGCTGAATTCTGTTGTGCTGCTGGAAGAATGTAATTGGAAAGCAAAAGACATCACGCCAGCAGTACTGACTGAAGATTGTCTCCAGAAATTCTGTGATAAGAGAAATACAGGACGAGGAAGAATTTTGTGCATTGTGGCAACAATATTGGAACCATGATTCAAGGGCAGAAGTCAGCCTTGCAAAAAGGTGCAGACAGGTTATGGGAAAAACAATCTCATAGGATTGGAGAAGTCCTTTCCTAGATAATGCCTGTAAAAGTCAGTCTTGGGAATGCTAATATGTGTCTGCTGTGGAGCCTATGAACAAGTGGATGTGCTGCTTTTCAGTTAATTTTTTTTATACTGAAGATTGCAGCCTTTAAATGCCATTGTTCAGAGCAGCAGATTTTGCAATAGGTAGTGCAACTGAAATGGGAGACCATAATAGACAAGTTTTCATTATCGAAAATCTCTTCAAGGTAAATGCTGCAATATGAGTCTTAATGTTGCCATACTTAACCAAATGACTGCATTAATCTGATTTCTTGGCTGGTAGTGTGATAAAAAGCTATAACAGGGATATATATCCAAACGAGTTATACTTAACAAGCTTCAATCTAAACTTTTCTATAGGTACTTATGGTAGATGAGCTCTTTGCTCTGAGTCCAGTGGATAACCATATGCAAGTGATTGAGTGGTGCAAACACCCAGGAAGGACAGTGATTGTTTTCAGTGATGTAATGTGTAAATCCTGAAAGCAACAAGGACAAAAAAAACTGAAGCAAAGATGACTTCATGTTGTATTTTAGGACCAAAAGTATCTAAAGAGTGAATTTCAGCGCATAATGAAACTAATTCCAAAAGGGAAATGATGAAAGCCTCATCTCATTATAAGTGAGCTAAACAGGCCAATGCACTCTAATAAGAATTTCTGCATCCTCTTTTGACAGGCAGGTTAGTGACAGGAAAGGTCTTTGATGTTTTACACTTTTTTGATTCCAGAAATATATTCATCAAGTGTGATTCTGTGATTCTGGGATCTGTTTTCATTAGAAACGGTAAGATTTGGGGGCCATACTGGCATTTGTCAGGTATATGAATATCTACAAGGACAAACATAAATCTATGTTTTTGTACATACTATACATGCTTTGGTGAGCTCATTAAAATCTTACAGCATTGCATAATTTTTCACCATTGTTGAATGTTGATTTTTTTTTTTTTGGGTGTTAATTTCTCACTTTTCTTTGCCTTGTTGCAAATACCAGTGTAATTTAATGAAGGGAGAGACCTGTTGTTGTTAGAATAATTTGGCAGTGGATCTTAAGATATTAGACACCTTCAGGACCTTTAACAAGAAATGTACACACATTTTCTTTTAATGGTATTTAGAAGGTATAGGATGGTGGTAAATCTGTGCAGTTTCTTTATATAACTGTTGACTTCCTTGCTCATGGACATTCACAGGGTCTTCTGTCTTTAGCTGATAGATATTTCTCTTGCTTTAGAGAGGTCTATGAGCTAAACGTGGCTCTTAAAAGCTACTGCTTCTGCAAAGAATTCATGCATGAGTACTTGTTTATTTCTTTGTGACTGACACATGGTATGGCATTGAAGGAAGAAAGTTTGACTTAGTCAAGTCAGGTCCTGGAAATGGCTTGTGAGTGCTTCTTGTATATCCCCAAGTGGCTGTTTCAATCAGTCTCCTCATTTTCCAACTCCTGTCTCGTGTAACCTGAAAATAGTCTCACTGCATGTGGTGTACAGAAGAAATGAGGAGCTCAGTTGGTGAAACAAGGAGGCAGCAGAGAAGACAGTGATGGCAAACATGGAGTTATAATTTAGAGACGGGTAGGTGCTATCCCCACACGTGAATAAGATTGACAACGTATTACATAGACTAAGATATCTTAAAGCTCAATTATCTTGCTTATTATCTCGCTAGTAATTTTCTTTTTCCTTAAGGAGACTGGAATTATATTTTCCAGGGCTTAAAAACATTGGCATTGTGCTTCACCCACACAGGTTTTCTCTGTCTTAACATGGCTGAGGTACCCTGATACAGTATTGCTGTTTCTGTGAGAATTAGTTGCATCTAAATCTCTATACTCTCTCATTTGACTTTGCCTTCATATCCTTGCCTTTATAAAGTAGTCCTTTGCAAACAGCTTTTATATTCCATAAAGTCAAATAAACAGACCAAAGGACAAATGTTAGGACTGCTACAGGTACGAGCATGTGGGTTGAAATCAGGCATATGTCTCCACAGTGGTTGCAAGGTTTTTCATTTGTTTCTGGTACAGATTTGGCAACGCCTATGCATCATTATGATCAAAACTTGATAAGTGAAGTACAGCTTCTGTTTGTACTGGATGTACAAAGTGTTGAATCCTTTTTAATGAAAAAAATTATCAGTGTCTTTGGAATATAGGACAGATCATCTTGAATTTTGGTGGTAACTATTTTCCTTATGGAAATTTCACCTCCACAGGAGAAACAAAGAAATTTTTAGGGCTTTGGGAAAGAGTAATTTTAATTGCCAAATACCATTTTAAAAAAGTACCATAGTGTTTCTTGTTAGAGTAGATGAAGAATATTTTACTTAAATTATTAATACAAAATATTTTTGTTTGTGTTTTACAAAGAAACAGTATCAGGATTTGCGTCTTTGTTCTTTCCTTTTTAGCATGCTCAAAGTCAAATGAAATTCAGAGAAATGATCAAATTAAACCTTGATTTTTATTTTATTCTTTTCCCCAGCTTTGTTGTTTAAAAATAATCCAGGCAAAGTTACAAAATCAGTTATCCTGAAAATTAAATTTATTTAATACTATTTGTTTCATTTGGGACTGTATAATGTCTCAAGAACTTAAAACCTGTAACTTTCGTTTATTTGTTGTTACATATTTTTTTGCATACATTCAGTGGTTGGTAACTGGTTTACTGATTAGATTATTAGAAACAGAATTTTTTAAGTAGTTCAAAATCAAATATTTAAGCTGTTGTCAATCTGTACAGGGAGGATTTTAAGCAACGATCTCTTTGAAATGCAAGCCTGTAACTTCAAGTCCTTTGTGCATCAGAAGACTCTGGCATGTCTTAAATCCTTTAAAATAAATGGAGTTAGCCATTCATAATTCCTGATAATCTTTTTGCAACAGCCTGTTTACTGCCCAGAGACCAGGAGGCTGCATCTGTGTTTGTAAATAAAAAGGGCAGTGCTTGTTCCCAAGGCTTGAGTGTGAGTGCTATGGAACAACTCAGTCAAGTTACATGCTCCACAAAATGTCATCCATATTTCCAGCTGGGCATAGTTCTTGCCTCTCCTGTTCCTTGAACTGTCCCCAGTTGTTGTGCCACTTGTAAGTAGTGACATGAGTGAAAGCTACTTGACAGAAGTGCACCTGAAGGATCAGACAGCACGAATGGCTGTGGGACAGTGCTCAGATCTGCACTGAGTCCTTCAGGTGACTGGAGTGGCATAGTCCTAAGGGCCTTCTGTCTGTGGCTTAATTTGGGAAGGGAAGGATGTAAAGCAGTGCAAATTGCTGTCCCACTACTGGTGGGGTGTGCTGGAGCTCCCCAGATTGGTGGCCTGGCCCCAAGAAGGAAAATGCACTGAAACTATGCAAAATAGTGAGAGGCAGAAAATCAGTGTAACTTCGAGGTGAGCTGTTGTTGCTTTCAGATGTTGATCTTTCAGAGGTAAGAATAGATTTTTTACTTTTTTGTGAATATAGTGCTCAGTCCTTCATCCCCAATTATAATTCAAAACTCCTAAATTTCAGTTATTCCCATGATAACCCATTGAACATGCATAACGAAGAAAAATTCAGAACAGGCAAACAGAACCCAAGAGACTGAGGAGCTTGAGTAATCCTTACCTTCATTTCCTGGCACAGGGAAACAGGAAAGGTTAAACAGCATGGTCCTCTGCCTTGGAGCTCTTGGGGGCTTTTATGGCAGCACTTGCCAGCCAGCAAAACAGGCTTTACATCTGGGGTTTGAAGGTGTGTGAGCAGCAGGTGGGTAGGGAGGAAGAGCAGGGGTAACAATACCAAGAGTTTCCAGTTGCTGTTCTGATTTTTTTTTTTTTATTATTATTGTTTTGGAGGAATAAACAGAGAATGTACCACTTCAGGACTCTGAGGAGTGTTACAGACATCTGCAAAAAGCATTTGTATTTCTTTTTCCTGAACTGACTGTAAAAAGCTGCTCCGAGTTCCCATAGGGTCTGTGCAATGTATTATAAATTGCTTGACTAAAAGAAGGGTACACTACTCATGTACTGCTGCTGCCTAAGGCTACTCTATTAAAACATTGTGTTTACTATATCATATTGCCATTCCTTAATTTTTTCACTAATAAATAAGCCTAGCTATGCTGTTAGTTGCATATTTTAGGCATATCCTTCTCACTTTATTTTTAGAATAATGGAGAGGCAAATAAAAGGGTATGTATTGTGTGAAGGGTGAAGAAAAGGGAGGAATACAGAGATGCTAAATATTAGTAATATATTGTGTAAGGAAACAAATTTAAGGCATCACTGATTTCAACACCTGAAATTCCTTATTGGATTGGAAGGGACCTTAAAGATCTTGTTCCCCACCCCCTGCCACAGGCAGGGACACCTTCTACTATCACAGATTGCTCCAAGCCCTGCCCAGCCTGACCTTGAACACTTCCAGCGATGGGACAGCTACAGCTTCTCTGGACAACCTGTTCCTGTGCCTCACCACCCTCACAGGGAAGAATTTCTTCCTAATAGCTAATCTAAACCTGCACTCTCTGTTTAAAGCTGTTCCCTTATGTCCTGTCCTTATATATTCTTGTAAATAGTCTCTCTCCAGAGACACAGTATGTCAACAAAGATAAACACTACACCATGCTGTAATTTTCCCAGCTCAGTGTTTGTTTCTACTTAGTCTTCTGTGACCCTTAATTGCACGAGGTGGTACCTTTCTCTGTTCATTTCAGTTGGATTTCTTGCAGAGTAAGAGGCTACTCAAGGGTTGCAAAGGTAGTAAAACACGGCTTTCCGTTGTCAATGGGAGTTGATTTTCTTTTTTTTTTTTTGTCCCTTTCATGTGTGGCTTTTCAGCCTTTATCAATTACAGCAGACAGGTATCTTGTTGAATTTCACATTTCCATTGCTGATGACCTCTTTATTTTCCACAGTGATATTTTATCACCACTAGACGAGGTAACTGTTTAATTTGTGAGCTCTCTGACTACAGGCTGTGTGCAGAGTACATTTTTAGAGCAGCATGTGATAGAGTAACCGATAATAAAAGAACCTTGTATCCAGATCAAACAAAAAAGATCTGTTGGAGCTCTCAAAAGGAAGAGGTTAATGGATTCCAAGGAAGAAATGAACTGGAGTGTGCTGTCATTCGATCGTACCCAGGTTTGATATCTTCTGTCAGGCTGAGCAGTGACTGTAGGCACTTGCCCTTTCCATATCGTTATAATTTGCAATAAAATGAAATGCTGAGGACTTTCTGTATTAGCTGAGGAATAATAATTGACCATTTTCTTGCAGATCCATGGCCTGGTGCTTATTTCAGAAAAACAGTAAATTAATACAAAACAGTTGGTTTACCTGTTTTGTAAGATTTCAGGAATACGTAAAGTGGAGTATCAGCTTGTCCATGCTCATGACTTTCAGCTTTGTCTGAAGCACTGAGGTAATGCTCTAAGCTGTTTTGAGAGACAGATAAGTAGGAAGCATCCTGTAGTTGCATCCTGAAAAATGACTGACTAGAATTTATACATATTCTTAAAAAAAAACCCCACTGACTTGCCTCAATTAGTGGGCTGTTTTTCAGGAAAGCAGAACGTTCAGTGACTCTCCTTGAGAATTGTGAGAATTTACTTGAGATGAGGAAATAGGTGTTGAGCTTTTCATATCTAGTTTTTATAAATGTGTCACTGAACATGTCCATAAAAAACCCTCCAAACAACTGCTAAAAACTTTGTCTTCTACTTGGGGAAAAAAGAATCATGTAATTCTCTCTCAGACGTTGTTACTTATTTGGTTTGGAACTTTATTTTTAGACTTTTGGTTACCAAAACAGTTTGGAATGGCATGTGCTGGTATTTTACTGATACCAGTATGGTTCATAAATCCCTAAAGAAGGGAGAATAGGGATAAAATGAGGTTAAAAACCTCAGTGTCTCAAGCCAACTTAATGCTTTTGTCTCTATGTTAGTGATTGAAAGCTTTCCTTTAGGTTTGATGTTATTCAAAACATAGAGTAAATGGATTAAAAGTGAATTGCTCATAGGGAAGCAGAATCTTCAGCAAACATTATAAGAAATACATATTTACAATTTGCAGCAAAACATTTCCTTGGTTTTTATATATCATCTCCACATCATTAATTTAAAAAACATAAAGCAACTCCACTACATGTTATTTAAGATCCAGGTTTGTTTCTTTGGCAGGATATCAGACAATTGTCCACATTCATAGGTACTTAAATTGTTGTGTGTAATGATATACACAATATTGCTTGCTGCTGTACATTTTATCTCTATTTTGACAGGAGGAATATATAACACATACATTAGGCTTACTTCCTATTCCCTTCTTGCATTCTGAAAAAAAAAAAAAAGGTGGTTGCCTTTTCAGAAAAGCTGTCTTTATACATTTTCTAGTTGATGTATTGAATTACAATGCTCATGTCAGATTGTATCAGTTGTACAAGAGAACTGAATGATGCACCTTCAAGAAAGGAAGCAATTAGATGCCCTTTTTTTTCCACAGTGAGTTTTCATTTTATAGTTACAGTCTGATAGCAGGGGTTGTGTGTACTAGGACAAGGGAGGAATCTAACAAGTAGCTGGAAGGAAAACGCTAACAAAGAAAACTGCCATGGGCACGATCCCTTGATAAGGGAGAGTATAGATGGTGAAATTTTTGTCCCTTTCCATTTAGGAAACTGGAAACCAGTCATTCTACTTTTCTTTTTAATTGTCTGTGATTCCTGTGTGCATGAATTATTTCCCTTATGATTTGAGAGAAGGAAGCCTCAGAACAGATCATGTTAAGGAAACTTATGTTAAAGAATCTTCCCTGTATTTCTTCAAATAGATTAATACCAATCCTTTCCCTTGTATTAAGGTCAGTTTATATTAAGCTGATTTGGGCAGTTCTTCAAGCAGCTGCTATAGATATCTTGCTTGTAAACTTAAGAGAGTGCCAAAAATAGTATTTCTAAGCATTATAACCTGCATCATATGGGAATTATACCTATTAAAGCTAAAAGTTAAGTATCTTCTAAGATAGTATGTTTAGTAGTGTCAGCAAGAAGCTATTGCAGCAATACTTGGAGCCCCCAAGCAAGATTAGAATTCAGCTATGCTGGGCACAGTGCTGTAACGTGCTAAGAGCCAGTCATGTATTCTAGAACTTTACAGCTTCAGTACAACCTTTTAAAGAAAAAAATAAAATTAAACAAACTTAGTGAAGAAGCTGTCAGTCAGTCTCCATAATGCCAGTGACACGTTCTTCCTACTGAAGGCAGAAAGACCAACGAAACCTCTTTGGTTAGCTTGGCTTGACGGAGATGTTTTGAAAGTCTTCCACAAAACAGTGTCCCTAAGTGAACATACGCCAGTACAAATGGAGGGATTAGCAACCTGTGCAGGTGTTTCTTGCAACTGAAATACTGCTTGCATTTATGTGTTGTCTGATTACACTGAATGATAGATTTCCTTCAGCTCCAAGGCTGTCTGAAATCATAATACATGGAACCACTTCGCTCATGTATGTGTTAGTTGTGAGAATAAGTAGAAATTCATCGCTAAGGCAAACCAGTACATTTAGTGTGTTTCACCAGGGCAGCTGACCAGAACTCTCCATTTCCCTCCCTGAATAAGATGATTGATCATCTATGACAGGAGCTGGAATAAGGACCACCATAATACTTAAATACTGATTTTCATCAGATGACTGGGGTAATGCTGGGAAATTGGTAACAAAAGAATCATTTCATAACCTAACTATAACTTCATCCACATAAATCCTGCTTGAGATGAAATGGAGGTAGCTTTGTCAAGCTGCATTTTGGTATTTTGAAGGTATTAGATTCTGTCACAGTTGTGAGGAATTCTAATAAATAGTAATATTAGAATACATGTGATCTCTCTTTAAATCATAAATCAAACTGTGTTTTTTCTTTATTGTGCCTCTGTCTAACCAAAATATTTTAGCTTCAGTTATGAATCTAAATAGGAGAAGTAAACAGTCTGCTTTCAGGCTTCCTATATTAATATAGATTGTCTCCCAATTTATTTATCCTACTGTTGTGCTAGTGAAATGTGGTTTTTGAATTACATGTTGCACTCTGTCATTTTGGAATCGGTGTTGGATTTGTGATGTAGTGAATCCAGAGTTTCAGCAGTAGGAATTCTACCCCTCTGTTCCTCCCCACTGTCATGACAGTGGAACTGACAGGTCTGGCCCTACCTGCATAAATCATGGTGCAGCTCAGCTTGACTTTGTTCTGTTGACAGCTCTGAGCAGGTCTGCCTTTCAGTTGATGAGTGTGGAAGACAGACTCAAAGCCGAGTTATACAAAAATACAAATAAAACAGGTTTGCTTCCTTTTATGATGGGTTAGAGAAGTGCAAAGGCAATTTTAGAATTGGGAAAATACACAGAGTGCACTGTAGGAGACAGTTAATATTAAAAATGTGTTGAGGGGTGAACATTCTATTGTGATGTTTGGTTGTAGAGTATGAGAAGTGGGAGAAAAAACATTTAATTTGGAAGAATGATAGAAAAGCTGGCTGGAAAAAGAAAATACTGAAGTAGAAGTCCAGGTTGATGTGCAGGGGGTTGAAGGTGATAAACACTGTTCCAGGCTGAGTATAAATGGATAAGACCTTTTTAATACATTAAGTATGTGTGTTGAGACCCTTTTAATAGAACCAGGAAAGTTCCTTTCACTGGGGTCGCTTGCCAAAAGAGGAAGGGGTAAATCTTATAGATTGGATATTTTGTAGGCTTTGGAGGTCTAATTTTAATGTCTGGATCTACGTAGATTTTCTATGGAAATGTCTTTCCTGTACAGGCCTCTGTTTCTCACAGTTAGAAGGGGATGGTAATAATACCTGGCTTAATCACAAAGATCCTGAGCGAGTAGGCTGGCTGTTGTAAGGTGTTCAGTTTGTTGAGAGGAGCTAAATACTGTCATGGCTGTGTTCAAGGTAAAAGAAATAACTACTATGTAATCTGCTATATAATTGTTATTGCTGCTACTTTTTATGCAAACAGACTTACTGAAAGAGATACTCCCTGACCTATTTCATCAAAAGGAGTGAGCCAGATCAGGACCTGAGATCTGATCACAGTATCCTACTGGTAGGAACGAACACAGTTAAAATTCATGCCAGCATAATTCCATTATCACCTCAAAAGCTGCAGACAAAGGAAAAATAATGCAGTTGCTTATATCAGCTGCAAAAAGATTTTCTCAAGGAAAAGCTGGGAGATGGGGAGAGGGTCGAGTAAGGGGGATCATCCAGGAAAATGACTCAGTCTAAACAAATGGGAGTAGGAAGATGTCATAGGAATTGGATCTCATTTTACTTACTGGTAAGAGCTGAAGGAGACTTTCAGTGGTTGTATTGTCGGGTTTTTTTGTTTGGGTTTTTTTTCCCTTCTGAGTAAATAATCATTTAAGGTGCTCACATTCCATATCCTTGTTATTTGGTAATGTTTCAATATTCTCATGCAAGTAGAATCTGAAAAATAATTGCATGTAACTTGGAGGAAAGAGTCCTGACTTCGGTTTTAAACTGGTTAAAAACACTGAAAGAATTTTCACTGAAGAGCATGTGTTAGTCCGGATTTAACCGACTACAGAATTCTGGTCATTTGCCTTGTCACTAGAATTGAGATTTCTTGGCTTTTTTCCTGGCCTCCTTCAGTTTCCTCATCTCATTTTGCTCGATAACTTGCCTTAACAATAATCTTTCAGTAGTTCTACAGAAAGTTTTTGTGTTTTGAAGATTTTTTTAGGTGAAAGTTATTGTATAGACGCACTTTATAGTTGAGCACTTTCAGCAGGGTCTGCCCAGAGTTCACAGTTATGATCTTTGTCCGTGGTTTCCCCACACACAAATTTCTTTCTTTCATTCTTTCTTTCTTTTTCTTTCTCTTTCTTTCTTTCACAGTCGAAACACGTCTATTTTCAATGCAGCCATTTATAATAAACAGCAGGTGTTGTGGGTGTTTCCAGGTATATAGTTGCCAACAGGAAAGTACATAATCCACTATTGGACTGCAGGGAGAGCCATTTTTGCCATTAGCAGAGTGTGGAGCTTTGGCTCACATACTGAATTCTGGCAAACTTTGCTCTGTTAAGTGCAAATGGGATTTCATTCATTGTGTAGTCTCCAAATAAATATATGTGCTCGTCCAAATGTATTGTTAAATTCTTCAGAGGGAAAGAGCTTAGATTGGGAGACTTGCCATTTTTCTCTAATTAGGAAGCAAACAGAACAAACAGGGACCTGTATAATTAAAACCTTTGTTTATCCAAAATAAATTAGAAAAAAATAAACTATGATTAATGTACATGTACGTTAGAGTTCAGTCTAGATTTGGAGCTTTTTCTTCCCTCAAACTCTAAAGCATGAAGGTTACAGTATAAGATGATTAAATCTAAACACCTACCGATGACATTGCTGCCCAGTGTTTCCCTTCCAACTGATGCAAGCCTCAGCCTCTATTAAATGCTGGAAGATTTTTAGTACTTTGGAATCCTTGTGGTGTAAATCAGGGAGGAATAAGTTGTGGTTTAAATATTTCATGTTGTGAGAATCGGTAGCTCAGGGAACTAGTTATGGGCTAGTTAAAATACCTCAAATGGTGTTTTAGAAGGTGGATCATCCCACCTTTTTCCCTACAAACTACTTAGCATATTTTAATATTTTTGTCCATTAATCAGAATATTCTAAGTTGGAAGGAACTCACAAGCATCACTGAGTCCAACTCTGAAGTGAATGGCCCATACAGGGATTGAACCCAAAACTCTGGTGTTTTCAGCACCATATTCTAACCAACTGAGCTAATCTGAAGGTCATCAGAATTGCCAGAGATTAGGATTTCCACTCGTGAGCGTCGGGAATTGTTCTAACTTAAATGAAAGGCCAAAAAGGATGGGAAGTGACTGGACACACCTGCTGGGGTAGCAATGCGTTCTCCTTTCACTGTAGTTACTATTTTAATCACTTCTCTTAGACTGAATTACAAATGCCCACATTCTCACTTCACTGTATACATCACACTCTTCACTGGGCCCAGTTTTATTAGGCTTGTTTGGGGTTTACATTGCTTAGCTATTTAGTGTTTGTATGTATGTTGAAGGTTTGATATTTCTCTTGTTTTCCCCCGTTTTTTCCCCCCAGTTTCTCAGTCTATGCCAAAAGATCCTTAATGTGCTCATTCAAACTGGTTGTATTTTCAAATGTGACTTTTTCTCCTTTTGTTTTCTTCATGAATAAAAGAAATTCTCATTACATTTTGCTTGTGGTGTGCGTCTCTCAAAAAATAGTGTTTGAAATGTGAGTGGTACAATTTCTTCATAACTGATTTAACTTGTAAATTTATGGAAGTCTCATCAGAGATTCTAAGGACTTTACCTGGGTCTGGCATCTTACAAGTGATCTGTTCAGATGGCAGTGTGAAGTATTTGAGCAGTTATAGCGCTTTCACTACTCAGGAAGAATTAAGATAAGAGGAAGTTAGGAGCATATCCATGGAAAAAGAAATTCCTGTTTCCATTAAAAAGATTCTTTCAGAGCCTAGAGAGTCAGAAAGATGAAAGGTACTGTTTTGAACTCGCATCTTTTGAATGGTACATAGGACCAACATAAGGCAAAATTATTGATAGTTTGTCTATATCTTCTGTATATCATTAAACAGGAATTTTAATCTCATTGGCCATATAACTACCTTGAACTTGGGATAATGTGTCTGATGTAAAGTGCTAAAATCACAGGCTGCCACTGCTGTTTTAACTACTTCAGCAAGTCAGCATTATTTTCCTTGAAAGGAGAAACTAATCTCAAATAATTAGCATTTGATTTTCTTCATTTCCCCATTGCTTTTGATTGTGGTGATGGCTCTGCTTTCTTTACTACTTTTGACAGTTGGCTATGGTTACTCAACCTGAATTGTGGAACTCTAATACAGTCTTAATCAACTGTCATCTTGTATGTAGAGAGAATGTCTAGTGATCAAACATGTTGTTTATTTGCTCTTGAAAAAGTGTGTATTGAGGCTTAATGTGGGTGGTGTTTCTCTTTTAAGGGGTGCATGAAATTGAGTGTCTTTTTTTGGAGTGGGTTATAATGCCCAACACTCCCCCCCCCCTTATTTCTCAATTTCTCCATTACCTCTGCTTCTGCCCACGTTGAGAATTAGGGTCACAAGACTACACAATTTATTAGTGAGGAGTTGGTTTGAAGAAGCAGGAAAATGTTTGCATGTTCGTAATTGTCGATGCCTCACTGCTATTCATCAAATGACCTTTTCTAGGGCAGAAGTTGCTCTGAGCTGCCAACTACCCAACCCCTCAGGTATGAAGATAAGTCTGATTCACAGCCTTTTGTTGAATTTGAAACTGCTCGGGGTCACCAACTCTGTTGTCTTCTTCTCTGCATGTAATTTTTTTAAGATTACCTTGAGGTTTAGTTCAGCAATAGGGCAAGCCTGACTTAGCAGACTTTTAATGAAATCATTGTTTAAAAAAAAAAAAATTGATGTGACTGGTCTTCTGTTCATTTAACGTAGCTCTGCCCGTTCTAAAGGTGCTTATGCTTTGTACTCTCTATGCATGTACCAAGGAATGATGACTGTTTAGAGGATTGTTAATTCTCTTAAGGCTTGATCCAAAGCTAATTGAGGTCAGTAAAATCTCCTGTTACCTTGATTGAAGCTTGGATCAATTTTTAGTAGTTGTCAAATCTATGAAACGCGACATGAATTTTGAACACTTTTGCAATGCTAGATTAAAGCCAATTAGGTTAGTTTATGTATCTTTTAAAAAACACATGCAAATGTTATATATAGATATGGACTTATTATGAAAGGATGCAGAAATGTGTAAGTTCAGTTGTTAGCTTTTAATTTTTTTTTTCTTTTGTATCTGATTCTGCACATTTTTAGAGGTTTTGTTGGTTTGCGTCTGTATTGGTTTACTCAGTTTTCTACTGATCAGCAGATAACTTACCCTGGAATTTTTTGTATGGCCTTTTGACAGAATTGTCTACTGTGCAGAAAGTTTGTTACCACTACTAATAAAAACACACAAGTCTTCAGTCTTTGACACACAATCCTCTTTAAGTCAATTCCACTTTATCTTGTACCCTGACATCTTGGATATTTTCTGAGCCTTTGAGACCCTTCTTTGTAGTCCCAGAGGATAACCCTGGGGAGTGAAATGATAATTTCCTTATTGTCTTATCTGTGAAAGATCCCTACAGACTTTATCCATATTGTGTAAAACCTTGAACAAAACACGGTTGTGGTGCCAGTTATTAGGCCAAAAATGTTGGAATCCAGAACTATTTCATTTGTCAAATGCTTGACTCTGTCTTGAAGAATTATATCCCTATATCTTATTATTTTACTGCTATTGCATTGGTAATGAAAAAAATGCTATATTTTGGAAGACAAATGCGTTTTCTTTTAATTTCTCTTTATTTTCTTATTCTTCCAGTTTAGTGGCAAATAGCTGAGTACTCTTGCAATGCTGTGATGTGCTGGTCTGCAACAACTTGGTTTAAAATGTCTGGGGAATGAAATGGATTTCTCCATTAAAAAAAAACCACCACAAACCAAACAAGTAAAACAACAACAACAAAACAAACAAACAAAGCCCTAAAAAGCAGTTAAGAAGAAAATATTACTAATCAGCCAACAACAAAAAAACCTCAAAACCAAAAAAACCCAGCAGTTTTTCGATCAGGCAAAAAACCTTTGCAGGTAACCAACTAGAAGGAGATAAGGTTATTATTGTAACTAATTTATTTGGTGGTGTTTTAATAAGATACTACCCTGGTTCAGTGCATGAGAAAGAAATGGTGCATATTTTTATTACCTTCATATGTGTAATATTTTTGAATACTTCATTATTTTCAGAAGTCCATCCCAGTTATAATGGGGAAATTCTTTTCCACTTTGTAATTGTAAGCATGTCCTCCTCAGATCTGTTAATATTCCCACTGTACAAACAAACAAGCAAAAGCAGAATAGAATTATTCTTCAAATTTACCATGCTGATGTTTTCCAGCCTGAGGTGGGCTGTGTTTTATTAACCATCCCCATTTCCCATGAAATGGGGCATATAAATATTCTGTGTATATCTAGATAAATGCCATACTAACAGAACCTCATTATTTCTAAAAAGAACTAATAGTTCTGTGCAAAGACAGTATGTACCCTCACTGCCACAAAAGTACTGGAATCCTCTGAAACCTCTCCACATGATAATACAAGGTATTTATATACCTGCATATGGAAAAGCAAAACTGTGTGGTGTTTTTGTTTGTTTCCTTTCTCTTTTGAATCCCCCCTATACCCTACAAGAAACTCAAATTGGCATTAAAAGGCTGGGGGTTTATTATTTCTGTACAGTGTCGGATCACTTCTTAGGTCCTGCAGTGCAACTGTTTTTCCAAAGTGATTGTCAATTGATATGTAATGATTTTTGAAATACCACATTTGCTTTCCTGGCATTTGTAGATATCTTTTATCAAGAAGACACATGACAAGTTACCATCTGTACAGGAATTTTCTATACTAATACTGTAAAATATTATATTGTGCTCAGCTTGAGCCCCCCTCTGTTGTTATCTGTCCTTTCCTTGTGCTCTTTCAGAGGTGCCTATGACCCCATTCTTCACTGTCTTCCTTATTTTCAGTGGATATTAAAACTGTTATGTCATGGGTAGGTGAGGTTGGTTTGCTTATATCCTCACCAAGAACTGAGGATTATACCTTACTGGCCACTGCTTGCACCTCTGCACTTCTCTTGCAGTGTCCCACATCACATTGTTTGCTACAAAATGTGCTTGGAGCTGATTTGGCACGTCTTTAATTTACAGCAGGGATGTGCTTAAGGAGAAGCTATGATGCAAATTTTCTGTATGTTTACAAAATTAAAAGAAAATAATCGTTTTGAACATATTGTGTCTGCTGCTGTTTTATGGGTACGTTATAACAATTTTATGCAGCTCCATTTAACATGGAACTAAAACTGAGAACACAGTTTATTAATTTAGCAGGTTGAACTTTAAAGGGGTTTTTTGTCCTGCTGCAGAAAAGGCATTGTAAACAAGAACTTAAAGTAGAAAAACAATAAAATTAAACAAAGCAATCCTAAATTATCCCTATTCAGGAGAAATGAGTTTATGTTGCCTCTTAGGGGGGGAAAAAAGAGACAAAAAAAAGGCACACTTAGAGATGTTTTGAAAACTAATAGGGACCCATTCATATTTGCAGTTCTTTTCAGGAACAGGTTTGGTTTTTTTCTTGGACTGATTTTCATGTTTGAGTACAAGGTCTCAGATTTGTAACATGAGGCAGTTTAATAAGCTCAGGATTATTCAGTGCAGTATTAAAAATGAAGCTGTTTTATAAGAAATGTATTGATGATCTGCACTGGAGAAAAACTCCTTTGTATCCAACCAGTGTCTCTAAATAGGCTTCCATGACCTGTCAGCTACTTTTTGTTATTGGACCCAGAAACAGATCATAAGGCTTCAGTAAGCTGCAGCTCAAACCAAATTTATTTTGGTGA
Source organism: Oxyruncus cristatus (assembly GCA_013399855.1). Lineage (NCBI taxonomy): Eukaryota > Metazoa > Chordata > Aves > Passeriformes > Cotingidae > Oxyruncus > Oxyruncus cristatus. The sequence goes on from VXAY01005517.1 coordinate 3,340,617, forward strand.
TCCTGTGACCATGTGTACAATAGGTAGAATGTTTGCACTGCCAGTCAAGCACGGCCTCAAAACTTTCCAAGCCTAACCTGTTTACTATTAAGAGATTTTGGAATGTAGTTATTTTTGTTATGGAAGTGCTTACAACTTTCCCACATGTAAAATACTGACTTACTTCAGAAATGTTTTGTAGCGATAAATACTTCAGTGAGTGGCTACATCGAATAACACTAATCAAAACTACATATTTGTCTTAAAAGATGCATGTACACATAGTTGAGGTCAGCCCTCCCAAGCACTTTGCTCATCAGTGGGGTTCGAGGGAGAATATTAACCCAAGATGTATGTTGTAATGAAGAGCCGGTTGCACATTCCCTCTGCAGTTTGGCACACCCTTCCATGAGGTGTAAAGAAAGGACTGGAAGAGAGGAAATGTAACCCATGGCAAACTGAGAAAGAGATGGAAAAGTATTCACTGGCCTAATCCTGCCTGGAATTGATGGGAAGAGAACAAGTGAAGGTGTTGCTGGAAGGAGAGCCTAAACTACATACAAATTGTGTCTAGAAGTATGGATTTTGTGACTTGCAATGGAGTGAAAGGATGATATGTTAGAAGTAAAGTTTAGAAATCCAGATGTAGGTGAAGGAAGGATATGTACATACTATTTGTACTAATGCATAGGGCCCAAGTCATGGGTTAAATTGTGCATAGTCCTGTGTTGTAGCAGAAATAACTGAACCATTTGTAATGTAATGGATACACTTCATGACTCTGATCCCTGTCGGGGGATTGTGTCAGGAGACAAAAAGCAATATTACTGGATTATATTGCCTGCATGATTATATTCCATTTTGAACTGCCATCCATTTTGTGAAATCATTTCTAAAGTGAACTTGCATTCTTACATTCTTAATTCTTTGTTGAAACATGTTTAGACATCTTGGACCATAAGTTGTTCTGTGGACAGCTGTAGATTTCTCCACACATAGTTCATCTAAAGTATTTTACTATGAGAGAGAGTAATCTCTCCAACGGAGCTTACAAAATGAGGCAGATTCTATAAAAAGGCAATGCTGCCTTCTGAAATAGAGCAGTACCTCATCTGTTTTTCATCTGTGAAGTGAGAGTCTTATTTTTTGCCTTTGTCCTTCGCTCTATATCTCTATTCTAAAGATCCAACAGAAATACTAATACTCCCTGGCAGCATAAGCAGGTCACAACTCAAATGAGCTCTGAATATTGTTCCCAAGGGAACCAAGAACTATGTCACACTTGTTTAATTTCAACATACATATATTCAGAAATTTTGGAAGTGAGGATATACATTGAAAGTTGTATTCTTAATGTAGTCAAATATGATGAAATATTTTATTATGTGACAACTCAGCTTGAAATATTATTTTATTTTTTTTCCCATGACTTATTTACAGATGGAGGGGAGAACTAAAAAGCTATAAAAATGTAATACTATTAACATCTAAATATCCAATACTAGATAGGAATAGACGATGACTTTCATTTTGAGTCCAGATTGGACAGTTTCTGAAATGCGATTGTAGGTTCTAGAGAAAAGGATCTGTAGAAATGAATTTTCATGTCTGTAACCGTAACAGAGCCTTCTATATGGTTGTGATCTTTATGTTAAGTGGATGCTAATGAGAAATTCTGTTTAACGGTGGGATTTCAAGGATGGGTACTTTGTGATATGCCCGAACAGAAAGAGGCATTACAGAAAGTTTTGTGTTTACGAAAAGAGTCATACATGCAGTTGCCCGGGGCAACAGAATGGTTTTTCTGACTAATTTGGCTGCATTAGAGCTCTGGGGAGCTGAGCTACTGCTGCTGTAGCAGGAAAGGTCAACATATAGGAGAGCAGCCTTTTTCCAGTGCTGGGATGTCTGTTCCTCTGAGGAGCAGTAGCTGCACTTGAACCCTCTGCTTGCCTTGGTGATGCTGAGAACGAGTCCGACTCTGCAGATCTCTCCCAGTGTGACCCATTGTCTCACAGCCCTTCCTGGAACAGGAGTGCCCTTCCCCAGCTTAGCCTCAGTCCTTTATTGTTGGACCAGCAAAATTCAGTTTGTCCTATGCGTTGAAAAGATTTTAGCCAGTAACAGGAACTGCCTATTCATAAATTAACCTTACTTTAACTTCATGTACTCAAGAGACAATGTAAGGCCTATGCAAGTGTCCATTAATGGGGAATACCTATAAAACAGCTTTGACTACCTTAACCAGTGCCTTCAGTGGGTTGATGTGTTGGTTTTGTGCTATATTCATAAATCAGTGGGGGTTTTCTTTTCTCCCTACCTGCTTGCAAAGGCCTCTGGGTGTTGGGCAGGGAAGAAATAAATACATGACCCTGATAGCTGAATAACTGCTAGTCAGGTGTGTGAAAATTTTAGTAATTGAAGAAAACCATTGCCCAATACAATCTTCTGCATAAGGAGAACGAAAAAGAAAATGATGAACAGTAGCAAACCAGTCTGAATGGCAAAAGAAATTAGTGTTTCTTGCAGCTCTGCATGTTACACTGATGACGTGACTCCATACTGTACATGCCCATTCCTATTTTAGTAGTAGAGCAGACAGTGCTATAAACTGCTGCACTGCATTGTTCTCAATGATTAGTATCATCTGTGCTGACTTTTGTATTTTATTTTCATCAAGGTAAAAGTCTCCCAGTCTCAAAATGCCTTCTGAATTAGATCACAGTGTCAACAGACTATAAAGTTATCCATTAAAAAGCAGCGTGATCATCACGTGCCCAGGTACATGTGGTTTCTTAGGTAACAGTGAAAAAGGAAATGTTTCCCACTGGTTTTGATAAAATTTCTTGAAGTATATTTACACAGTTTGAAACAGAGTGAAAGCAAGTGCTTATCTTGCTAAAATTGGGGAAGTTGGAAGATTTGTGATGTGCCATTTACTACATGTGAAAATTATTTCTGGGAAAAAGCTACTGGGCGACAGCATGGGCCCTCAGAAAGATAGACTTTGAAAGGAAGAATCCAGTAATTACTGCTTGTCCAAAATGAAGCTATAAACAGGAAGACCTGAATCCAGTTTATCCCTGCTGTCTTCCCACTTTTTGATTGTGTGCCATGGTTCTTTTCTATTTACAGTGCTTGAAGAAGCTTAGTGTTTTGTCTGCCAAAGTTGTACCCTGGAGTAGAGAATATGTAAAAGGCATTTCCATTTCCCATTACACCAAATTTATTTTGTTCTATTCTCAGGCTTTTTTTCACTAGATAATTTCTAAACTTTTTGTTTGTTTGTTTTTGGTTCGTTTGTTGCTGGGTTTTCTGGGGCGTGGTTAGTGGTCTTTGGTTTGGGTTTTTTTGTGTCAGAATGTGAGAGATCAGTTCTTGGATTAAGCAAATATTTAAGGTAATGTTTTGTAGAATTATTTGAGCTTTGAAAGATATATTCACTGCCCCTTTTAACGATGCTCAACAGGGTTTTGTAGAACACAGAGGAAAGGAAAACATGTATTTCCATGTATGCCTTTATCTTGCTCTTATTGAACTCAGTGTCATCTTTCATGGGAGTAGCTTTTAACTACAACAGAACGATGAGGGTCTGATGTAAACAGAGCTTTGGGGTTCATTGATTTAATGTTATTTTATCCATATTACAAAATATGCATTCAAACACCTGTGTATTTATGCACACTGAATTGAATATAATAAACACTCTTGCAAAAAATGTTAGCTCTTTTTGTCAGCTGCTCCTAAAAATCATGTTTGTAGTCCCTGCTGTGGTTTTCAGCTGTGAGTAAACAAATATCAATATTTATTTGATTACTACCTGTGCCCATGAAACAAGTTTTGAAAGTAATGTATCTAAGACAGCAAATCCACACTGTCCATTTGAGATTCTGTGCATATACTGTTATCTTGAACCAATGCTTGATGAATTGTACTAGGGATACTTTCCAAGTGGGTCATTATTTTACTTCTTCTTAGTGGAGTTTTGGGCTGCAGCTTTAGATGGCTTTTTAGGCCCTTTTTTTGAAGCTCTTAGGATGAATTTTCTACTGCCAGTTGGGAAGATCTGTACAATTGCCCAGAATTGTGAAGAGTTGAAGAAATAAAATATACTATAAGTTTAATTTCCATTAAACTTATAGTATATTAGAGAGAAGAAATTCTTAAATTAGAGAGAATTAAGCCATTAGACAAAGCTGCTTCCAGTTACTTGCCTGGGAACGTCTAGCTTCCATCTTCAGGCCAAGATGTAGAAATATTGTTATTAAACAGAAATAATTATAAATATAGACAATGTTTTGCCTTATACAGAAAAGGGAAGCTGGTTTGGGAGGGAAGAAATTCTCTCTTGTTCTTTAACTGAAGTAACTCATACCAATACAAAAGACAGAAAGTCTTTCATGAAGCACAATCAAATTAATACTGCTGGCAATCAAAAGGGAAGTGATAAGATACAGGAAAGCACACAGATGTGAGAATTGAATTTTCTTGCTCTCACCTCTGCATGTCAAAAATAGTTTATAAGTAATGGATTGTGGTAGTGGGAGAAAAGAATTTGCCTGCCTTGTGCTGTAAAGATTAGCATAGAGATTTTACAGCTGAAATAGGATTCTTTGAATTTAAAGTGGAGAGGGGACAGTGACTAATAGGATGTGGAGTACACCTTTAAGAATAGAAGAACAGGAACAAATACAGAAAAAGTGGGATGGAAGAACCCAGGTAAGAAAGAGAGAGAAAAATGACTTCAAGTAAAAATGAAAATGGAGATAATAGTCATGGCTAAATTGTGTGCAAATGTTGTGTGGAGTGTTTTAGTTTGTAGCAGACAAGAATAAACTGGCTGAGGCTGAAACATGGCACTATTAGAACGAGGAAAGTACTGGTCACTGCAATGCTACGTTACACTACTGGTAGTTTCTTCTAGTTTTTTAGAAACTGTATGTGTTGAGGTAATTAAAAAAGTATTTTCACTTATGCATAATGTGGATATGGTATTTCTAAAGAAAGCTTGAGAATGTGATCCAGCTGCAATCCTCAGGTTCAAAAAGAGAGGGCAAAGAATTCTTTCAGATTTTCTTCAGTGCATTTGAGACAAGCAAACCTGGGCTTTTTTGGGTGTAATATCGCAAATGACAATTATGCTGGAGAAAGAGAGGGGAATATCTGAGAGGCTTAAGGTACAGAGTGTTCTTCCATATGTTCAATTAAGGAAATATTAGAGATAACTGTGATTATTTGACTAAAGATGGGGAAAAAGAATGCTCACTTTCTGCTCTTTGGTCTCCAAGAGCTTTTTCATTGTGAGCATTCCTTGGAATGTGTTACTTTGGTGAGCAGGAAGTATTTTTTCCTCTGTGTGTGCCTATTAAAGGTAGTGATTGCTTCAGTTTCCATGTCTCCTTCTCTTCTGCTCTATCTCATATTGTCAGTGGGAGAGGCTGTTGTTGTCAAGGCACATCGGCTTTTGTGGGAGTTTGGAGAAAGTTGTCTGTCTGTCTTAGGTGCTTTCAGACATGCCAAGCAATGGTCCTCAAAGGGGAAGAACTTAAGAGCAAATAAAGAAAAGACTATATTGGGGCAAAAAAAAAAAAAAAACAAAACAACTCACACATGTTTGCAGAAGAACGTGCAGCGGCAGGACCTGGTGGCCCCAGTGACCACATGTCTCTGAACTAAGGTCACCTCACAGCACACTGTGAATCCTGGCTCTTGCTCAGTTATCTCAGGTTTCAACTGTCCATGTCAGGAGGATAGAACAAGCTCATAAACAGAGCAGCTTGTTGTCTACAGTGGGAAGATAAATCAGCAGTGTTGCAATACAAGTAGCTACAGCCTGCTTAACATCAACAGTCACAAACAGTATCTGTCAGACAGAAATCATATGCATAAGAAATGATGCACTGTCCCAACTGAGTCACAGATGTAAATGGAGCCCTAGATAAAGAATGGCTCAGACTGAGGGAAGTGAGAGGTGGTATTGCAGGACAAACATCCTTGTCCAGGATTACTATGATGCTTTGGTTTTTTGAGGACTGATTCAGCTCCTGCCCCCGGTAAGAACAGCACTGAAGACTGCCCTGAGCTCGTTCTGTAGCTGCTTAGTAACCCTGTGCCTTTAGGAAGAGGTTGGGATTGCAATTTACAGTTGCTGTAGTTTTCTCACTCCCTCCTCCCCCTCAATCTCGGTATATCTGTGTTGCTTTACATTAGTGCTGTTACATCCACACACAAATCAGAGCCTGCGACTACTAAGTAAAAACACATGCAGGGAAAATAATAATTTAAATTTAAATAATATCAAAAAGTGCTAAATAGCTACGGCTGCTATTTTATAAATATAGAAATGAACACTAGAAATGCGTTTTTGAGTACTGAGGGTAGATATTCTACAAGCACTTTTATTGGTTAAAGCTGTGCACATGAAAAATCTTTTCTTCTCATACCTTTCATTAATCTGGCTCTGTATTTTTGCAGACAACACTGAACATCAGAGAAGCAAGATGCCTACTAAGATCATATTATAAATTCTCATCATATTTCTTCTTTGCTCTTTATTGCTTCCTTACTTGGCTTGACATTTTCATATGAATAAAGTACAGTGCCAACATCAAGTTGTTCTCACACAGGTTTACAAAGCACAGAAAAGTCACTTGATAAACATGTTGAAAAGGTGAAAGAAAATATTGGAAGCCAAGTTACAACTGGAATGGATTTTGCATTTTTTTCCCCCTCCTTCTTACTCTTATTCAGAAACAGATACATTGGTCACCACAAATAAAACCCAGCTGCAATTTTTGCTAATACCTCCAATAGTTGCTAATACAATGCAGTATTTCTTGATGTATGAGTTTATTTTTCTGCCTGTGCTAAGGTAAAATGCAGAAAATATCTGTACATACTAATTTTCTTCATATGGTGGTATGATTTTTTTTTTTTTTTTGCTCTTGCAAGTCCTGATTTTAACTCAGATCACAAGACCAAGTCATTAACTGTTCTGTCCTCGAGATCAAATTGTACACAGTGAAAAAATATTAAAGAGTACATGGTTATTCCCATGTAAGTGTAGTTAGACAGCATTAGCTTAATTTGAAAAGGTTATCTGAGATTCAATCTGCTATGAATTTGTGCATTTTCCCCATCTCTGTGGTGTTTCATTCATGCCTTACTTTTAATACCCTCAGCCAGTTCTGTTCCAAATATCCATGTATGATAGAGAAACCAAGGTTACGTTATTGACCAATATCTAACACTCATCTGTACCCTGTGGGTCTTCAGAACAGAATTATAAAGATTTTGATACAGTAAATTTGTATAAAGTAAGAATTCGTTTGAGTTTTAGCCTGAGGGCTAAAAATATGTATAATCCAAAGCAGTAATTGAAATGTCATTTGTTCTAGAGTATATGGTTCAGGTTCTTCTTATACTTCAGATGAGAAATGTTTTGGTTTTGCTTAGGTTGCTCTAATTGTGTGGGGTTCTTTTGTTTGGATTTTTGTGTGTGTGTAAAGTGACATGAATAAGTTTTTCCAGAACATGAAATGGGTTCACCATTACTTGTCAGTTCGTTCATGAAATTAATGTAGACGACAACATTTACTTTGTTCTTGAAGCTTTCAAGAGTTCAGAGTTTGAAAGTGGTCCAATTGCTAATTGATGATGCATAAAATTGTACTTGAAAACACAATATGACTTTCCTTGCAAACATTCAATTAGGACAAAGTGTATTTCAGGGCTTTGCTGCATAGTGAGTCTTATGCTGGATATCTTCTTTAATCTCTTTAACAGATCTGAATATGTGTTTCTCATTTTGGGTAATACTTTCTAGAAAGTCACAGTTGACTTCGATGTGGGGAACCTTCAGGCTTTTTTAAAGGAGGTGTTTAGGGAATGTTTGTACCTACCTATGCCCTTTGTGAGGATGGTTTTTACTGCAATATCTTCCACTGTTACAGGTGACAGTACAGTATAGGCACCATATGACCCTGAGGTGTCCCCACAGCTACAAATGTTCCTTAGCCAGGGTACAGTCTAGTCTTATCGTTGGCTTATTACAGAGCAAGGTAGACCAGACATCAAATCTGCACTCAGACCTCCCGGATGCTCAGAAATGCTGTTATGAAGTGGTTGTGTTCATCTCTAATCTCCATAGACTCCATAATACATCCATATTTTTTTGGTAGCACTGACAAGAAACAAACCTGGGAGGAACTCATTCCGTCGTAATGTACTGAAAGAGAATAAACAAACCTCAAAAGAAGTTGTTTCACTATAAAGTACAAAACGTCTCTAATTGAGTTTTATTTGCTTTGCAAGCTCTGCATTTGATTTTTACTCATAATTTAATGTTGCAGAATGCTAACTGAGAGAGCTCTAAACAGTTTTAGTTTAAATTTGCCAATTTCTGTTGGGCTTAGTAGGTAATGATTTAACCAGTGGGGAAAGTTTGCCAAAAATAGGAACATAGCCAGGCTGACCGAACTGAGTGGATGACAACGTTTTTTTGTCAGAAAAATGTTGGAAGTCTTCAAGAAACTTACACAATCATGGAAAAAAAAATAAAGCTCTGTTTGATATGTTCCCGGCATTAGAATTTTATTTTTTTTTCTTACTACCACCAGGAGTATCTCTGAAATGAAATCCATTCACAAAGATATCACATGGAAGGCCATGGAGGTTGTGACCCCATTCAGGTTTTATGGATAAATTATTATTGCTAAAACCCTCGAATGGTTTCTGCAATGAAGTTCAATGTACATAGTTTTAAAAAAGAAGAAATGAAACCTGCTGTGAAGCCCTGCAGAGCTGTGTGAATGGGGAGCACGAGTTATCTTTTCGAGCAGAGATTTTATTGACTCTTCAAGATCATATAACTAGAAAATGAAAATAATATTTGAGAGCCCACGAATATCTTTGTGTAAAAAACCTGGAAGATTCTTTAATAAAAGGTGGCTTCATCCTGTTCTCAAATTTGGCCATTTCAAACATCCACAAATTGTGTCAAATGGGAAGCACAGTTAACAGCATAATAGCTAATTGAAATGCAACTTTCTCCCGATACAGTTGGAATATAAATGTCTATCAAAAAAAAAAGTCATCTCATTTTCTCTCATTATTCCAATAAGTATCTTAAAAATCAGTATGGAAAGAGAAATGGGTATTAATTTTCCTTAATGATCTTTTCTACATTATTGGAATATCTTGTTTAACTTCCAGAAATAGCAAGTGTCTTCAAGAATAAAATACTCCGTCTGTTAACATAGGGCTCATGACAACCTGCTAACCCTGGAAATTTAAGACAAGTTATCTAACAGTTGTAAGTAGTGACAGAAGAATATTTCTATTCTGTTTTTTTTGTCATATGCCAAACACCTCTGAAAGAAAGGGGTATTTCAGTCTTTAGAGCTAAAAATCTGTCATTGAAATTTCATGGAACTTCTGTCAAAGGTTTTAGAATTTACGGTTTTTATCTGTATGTAGGGTTTGGGGTGTGGGGTTTACTTGTTTGTTTGTTTGTTTAGACATGTGGGTGTGATTTGCTTGTTTTCCCCCAGAGAGAAATAATTTCAGAGGTTTTGCCTAAATGCCTACTCTGGCATGATTAATAATTGTCTTCTTTACTATTTCATGTGCATATGCAGAAATATCTAAACCATGATCTTCCATTTGTGGACACTCAGCCATGGAGTGTGTCCACCTCATGTCTTCCTCCTGACCCCTTCTCCTACCCAGTGGTGTGAAGTGTCTTACTCAAAGTATTATTTTTTTCAGTAAGGACTTACTGGTTATTATTCATATGCTTGTACTTTAGTCCTACTCTTTTTATCATTGTTATTGTTTTAGTCCTTCTACTGATTGTGTTGCCTTAGTAAATCCATTGGTTAGAATTTTTTTCTGTGTTTAATAATCTTACATTTCTGTGTTGTAATTGCTTTGAATCTCCTGATCAGTCTCTATAGTTCTGTGTTATAATATTATTAGTATTATGCTTATCAACTTGGTTTGCTTTTTTAATTCCCTAGCTTTTGTTTTTCTGTCTTTTTTGTCTTTCCCAGCCTTTGTCGCTACATACGACTTTGTCATTTTGAAAATTTTTCATTTCAGAGGTGAATGTTCTTGTCCTGCATAGTTTTGCCTCTTTTTAGTGTCATGATATTGCCAAGCTATTGTTACTGATGCATCATAATTTACATTTTAACAGTTTTTTCAAAACTGTGCATGTGGATCACTTCATAAGTATTCACAAATCATCACCACCGAGACACATGCATACACACCTCCACAGCCCAGGAAAATATGCCAGCTGAAACATTAGCAATATGTTTAATCAGCAGTACAGCCAGAGCTCATCTGAGTAGCAGAAATTGAAGGTCTTCAAGTGAGCAGTAAATTCTGCAATGCAGAATGCCTCTAAAGAATACAAAATGTAGCAAATTAAGGGCACCAAACCAAATTTACGGTCAGTATTAACAAATGGACTGAGCGAAAACTGCTTGGAAATTCATATCTGTAACCAAGGACTCAAAACGTTTCATCTGAACACGAGGCAAGACATCAGCACTGTCTGGTTGATGGGGCTGACAGTACTGAGCTGGTTTTCATGTGCTCACTATCCATTTTGTACAGTGAATTGGCTACTCCTTATTCAACTGACCGTGGTAAAAGAGGGGGAATAGTCCTGAATGTTAAACTTACTTGCTTTCGCTACAAATGATCCCTAAACTGGAAATAGTCATGGTGCATTTAGACTCTCCCAAGATGGGTCCTATTACCATCATATGGATGTCATAGGCAATCAGTGTGAGCACTGGTGCAAAAATGCTTCCCTGGTAATCTAATTCACATGTGAACACAGATTTCCATAAACCAAAGAACTGGGAAAAAGAAAAAACAAAAACCAGAGCTAATTGTATAAACTATTTGCTAATTAAAGATCCAGCTCAGGCTGCTTCACTGTCTACTTCATTGGTTTGACCTAATTTGTTCCTGAAAGAAAGACAAACAGCTTCCTTCAGGGTGTTGTTTCTTTAGCGACAAAGGATCTCACAATTATTATGTGTTCTTCAAAAAATTAAGGCGACCTTCAGCTCTAGAATAATAGTATCTTTTCTTTGCATATTCATGTATTTTCTCTAGGACTTTTGTTGACACAGACATCGATGCAAATTCCTAAATAGATTAGAAAACAAAAAATTACCTACCATGGTTTGATGCAGTTTTGAGGGGAACAGTTTAGCAAACAGGTCTTGGAAGTTTAAGTGTCACGATGTGGCTTCTTTCTAATGCCAGGAGACACTTCCATTACAAGTTAATTTAGACCCTTAGCTATTGAAATAACATCATGCTGGTCTTGGGAATTTTCTTCTTCCTATTACATGTTGCCGATTTTTTCAAAATGCAAAACCCCCAAGAAATAACCTGTCCCATGGATTTATTGTACTTTGTCATATGTAGTCTTTTAAAAAAGTGCTTTCTGGAGCTTTTTTGGAAGAGTGCTTTCATTTTTTCTCCTGCTGAGTCAGCAGCAGTTCAACTTCTCCAGGGTGAATGACAATTAAATTACTTATTGGCTACAGGTGTTTATACTTATTTTACCCTGAAGCATATGAATTCCTGCTAGCAATTAAAGGTAGTTAACAGTTTTCACACTAATGCAAACATTTGTATGCAGTAATTAGAGCTTCTTCCCACTCTCCCATAATAAACTAAAATGTTTCTGATAGCTGCTATCTAGTACCTCGTAACTTTAAACTTGAACTGTGTCACTGTTAATTAAGAAATGTTACTCTGATTTACTTCTTTGATTTTGTACCAAGAACTCTGTTTTATTCCTGTGAACTAGTATTGTTTTGACTGCAAATCCACGCTCCTGTGGTCTAAGAGTTTCTTTCATTGCTCCTTTGGTTGAATTTGGTTGAATAATAGGGTTATCTCTGCATTTTGCCTGGAAATTTTTGTCCTTTTTTTTTTTTTTTTTTTGAAACAGGTTGCAAAGAATCTCATAGTCATCAGTAGCTACAAAAATCTTAATGGGGATTTTTTTATTGTATTCAAGTAATATGAAAGAGTCAAAGTAAATATGAGCCACACAAAGAATTTTTTTATAGCAAAAATACACACGAGTTACTACGAAAAACTATTTCAAGAACCATTTCTGAACACTAAATCTGCTTTTTTTTTTGTCTTAAATATCTGTCAAAGAATATCTCAAAGAATATCAATCAATATCTTGATTTAATGTAGTTCATTCTTGAGTGGCTCATATAAAGAGCAGAGAATTCAGGTTTTCTGTCCTTTCCAATTAAATCTTTGGTGTAACTTTATTAATCATTTAATTTAAAAGAGGAGAATACCTGTCCATGCTACGTGTAAGCCTGCATGTAAAGCTGCCTTGTACTCTAATGATACATTTTCTCTGTTGTACTCCATGGTTTCAAATGTTACTTTATTTGATTTTTTTCCTTAATACACTCAGCACTGCCTTGAAATGAGTACAACTCTCTGCTGGGTTAGATGATTTTGATCATTTAGCTATAATGGGTGCCAGGTTACCAAAACAATATTTCTTGGATCCTAGTCATTAACAGTGCCTTAGGCAGTGATTCAGGAAGATTGTTAGCAGAAACAATACGAGGTGTGGAATGTAGGATGTGTTCAGTGTAAACTGCTGCAATGGCAGTGAGTGAAATGGTAATTTAGGTCGTGTGGAACTACTTTAGGTTTAAAACACCCTGAGTATACTGAGAAGATGTGAACCCTTCTGGTGCACTGCTCCTCTGCGTCTAATAACCTCTTTCACAGAAGTTTGGTTTTGTTAATAAAATAATAATTTCAATTTATTTTTTTAATATTATCTCCTAATAACCCTCAGAGAACAGAAGATTTTGATAATACTTGAATTAGTTGGTTTATTCCTGTTTCTTTGGGTCCATTAGCTAGATCTTGATATCCTTGCTTCCAGTTTTTAATATTAATTTCAAATGGTGACCAAGGCTGTTAAGATGTGAAAATACAGTTTCATTAAGCTGAAGTATACTTAACTTAGAGGCAAGTTACATTGATGAATAATTGAATTTGCAAATGGAAAGAGTTATAAGCTTAATGCAGACAGATAATACAACATGAAGGTAGGGTGAAAGGGTAATAGAAGGAAGGACAGAGGTCAGCTTGAACAAAAAAACATAAATGAGTGTTTCCCAAGTTCACTGGTGCAGAAGCAAAAAACAGATATTTTAATTTCAAGTGGAAGATGGTCTTTAATGAGTATAAAGTATTTTAGAATCTGTCGTTTGACTGATCTGAGGTAGACATTGTTTTGTCTTGGACATTTTACAGTTACAGCACTATTGGAATTTACTAGTCAAGTCTGGAATGAGAGTGACTTTGAAAGGGTTTGCAGAGAAGTTACATGTGGCTGAGTGCTCTCTGTCTGTAGTCTGTGTGGAGGTTCCACTGATCAGAGCTTGTGGGTACTTCCAAAATGAATGTGAAAAAACCATTCCCGTTCAAACTGGAGAAGGCACCTCGGTGCAGCCTTTCACTGTGTAAAGGGGCTTGTTAGAGAGATGGAGAAAAGCTGTGGTGAGTGGGCAAGGGCCACAGGTTTAAACTGAAAGAGTGTGGACTTCGATTGGAGAGGACAATGAAATTTTTTAGAATTAACATGGGGAGGCCCTAGCACAGGCTGCCCAGAGAAGCTGTGACTGCCTCATCCCTGGAAGTGTTCAAGGCCAGGTTGGACAGGGCTTGGAGCAACCTGGGCCAGTGGAAGGCATTCCTGCTCATGTCAGGGGGCGGAACAAGATGATCTCTAAAGGTCCTGTCTGACCCAAACCGTTCCTCGTTCTATGAAAAGTGTCGTTTCGGGTATGACTGAATGAGGCTGCCATTCGTGTTAGTGAGGTTTGCTTGTTTTATTTTGGTGAAAAGGGCTGTGTCCTAGCATGGTGTTAATGACATGATTTCCTAAGTGTGCATCTGTGTCAGATGCTGCTGTGAAAATGAGAAACTAGAACTCCAAAAGTTACCAAGTACCTCGTAACTTGCATTGAATCTTAAGAAAAGAATGATAATTTAATTTCAGTTTGAAATTTGATAAGAAAATGACTAGAAATTGTACACTTCTAATTAAAATATTAGCTTAGCAACGTGTCTAGGTGTAACACCAAACAAAATTTAGTCATTCAAAAAGCATTTAACAGGTCTAATTGGAGAGCAGTATCAAAATGGATTTTTTCAAACTTGTGAGACAGTGTTTATCACAAAGAGCAGAGGAGACAGTCGGCAGGGCATTGATTTTGTCCCACTTTAGCTGTGCTAGGATAATGACTAGTCGATGTTCTAATAAAAAAGTTTGAAAATAAAATGTGAGTGATTACGAAAGCTGTAAGCATTTAAAATTGTTCTTAACGATGTAGCTACAGTTTCTGTTACTGGAATAGCTCTTGATGATTTATATTGGTTTCTACTCAGATGGTTGTCTGGTTACAAATGATGTTTTCATCTACACAGAATTAAGGATTTAGAAATAACTTTTCGAATTAGCCTAATTAAATGCTTATTAATTTTTTAATAACTATCACAACAGCTTGGTTTTTGCCTGAGGTTTTTGAAGAAAAAGTGCCTCACCCTTTTATAAGGTTAGGAAATTGAGGTAAAGAGAGGTTAAGTAACTGGTTTAAAGTCACTGAGCCCAGACAACAATCATGATCTTTAATTTGTGACCCATGCTTTGCTCCATTTCAGCATGCAGTTATAACACAATCCTGTCATGATAATCTTTCACTCAACTAGAGATTGTCTACAGTTTCAGAGGAAAAAAAAAGTTCATATTTTACTTTTCTGGAGCAGTTCATATCCATTTAGCAGCTACTCTTCCTGATTTCCCTTTAAAGCAGGGTGAAAAGACATGGATTATTGCAGAGGAGGCTGTACTATTCACTTATATCGTGGTTAGATTTTATCCAGATTTTTTATCTCATATTTAATTCTCTTCACTTTTTATTGAGTATTGTAGAAATAAATGGTCTCACTGACTTTTCATACTAAGACCTAGGTCTTTATTTGAGCTATAGTTTGTTGAGCATTTGGCATTATATATAAGTAGGTAAAATTTCTTCATTTAATGATTAAACTTGTAACTGTAAATGTTGTATATCCACTTGTCATGTTACATGATCAACTGTCTTCTGTAGGTACCTTCAAGTTTCTTCAACTTATATTTCTTAAACTTTTAGTCACTTCATTTACTACCACCTAAAAAGCCCTTCCCATACTCTGTTCTCTGCTCTTTCAGTGAGCAGAGATGTCTTACCTCTCATCTGTAACTATTTTCCTTAGCAAACTTTTCTGATGGACTTAGTTACAAACTTCTTTTAGAAGTCAGATGTTATCTTTATGCCCTTTCAGAGGAGGAGACCTGTGTGAGGAGAGGAGCTGAAGTCTCTCAGAATCTAGAGAAAAACTGCTACTTCCTTCCTCCCTGTAAAATATGTAGAAAGACTTAAGACTAAATAAAGGGTGAGATCAATCCATTGATCTGTTTTCCATTTCAGACCAGGAAGCTATTAAATTCTGGTTCTCAGAGTTCATTTGAATATTTTATTAGTATCTTGACAATTCATTTGTATCCTGGTTGAAACAGGCAAACCACTGTTAATGGAGTACAGAGTGGCTCTGGAGCCTTGCTGATGATTCTTTACACCACTTGATTCTAGCATTTCTTGTTGTAATGTTTCTATCTCTGTCCTTGTATCATAGATTGGGAGCTGAAATAGAACTTATCTTACACTCTTTACAGAAAAGATAAAAACTTAGTTTTTGGTAGTTTCCCTAGCTGCCTTTCTATTTTCTTTTTTTTTTTTTTCCCCAGGAGACTTTGATTCTGTCACAGACTCTGAGCCTCTATATGCTTAGAAACATCATTTTGTTCCTTGGTTAATTGCTTTCTCATGCTTTTTAAACTTTTAATTTCCATCATTCTTTAATCTGCTGTCACTTTGCATACTGTCCCTTCTCCAAGTTATTTTGCCTTAAAAGACATATCCTTTGGGACTACTGGGCCTTACTAGGACATGCAATTATTGCCTGGATGTGGTGCTAGTTGCAGACAGATTAGTTCAGGGATGGGTTCAGAAGCTGTGAAAACTATGCCTTAGAAAAAAATGGCCTCAGAAATCAACAGCTTGGGGATTTTTGAACCTAAGAACATTTACGTACGAAGAGAAAAGGGCTTCTGGATTCAAACAAGACAAGCAAACAAAAAAGACATCCCCAAAAAACCCCAAGCAGCTGATGAAAAACCCAGAAAACTTGCTTTGGTTTAGTTGAAAACCTGTAGAAAAGAAATGTGTGGAGAAGAACTCATATGCAGAGAAGTTAACTGCATTCAGAGAGCAAAGGGCTTTGGAGAATTGAGATCTGGCAACAAGTGATGGAAGAATTCTGCTTCTTATTTCCTTCCAACACTGCTGCCCTGCTGCTTCATCATTCAGCTCTACTCCATCCAGTGCTTAGCAGGACTTGCATTCTGTGTCAAAAGGATTTAAAATATTTCTGATGGAAATATCATATAAAAATACTCTTTAGCGTAACTAGAGTAGCTAGTAACTACTCTTTAGAATAATGAGAATATGTTGATAAAGATTTAAAAATTGTGGGGGGGGGGGAACCCTTTACCAGTGAGGCTAATTTTTCTAGCTAGGGTTTCACACAGAAGAACTTTGTATATACAGACTTTTCATAGGTAAATCAAAGATCTTCTCTAGTATGTAGTATATCTTTACTGATAGAAGTTCTTTACCTGCTGCAGCAACATCTGCTCGCATTTGTTCAATTAAACAGCCATAGTATGTTAGAGGACTTTGCATTGTCTTTCCTCTTCACTGTGGCTTATCCAAACTTCATCTACAACAGATTTCTTCACACTGCTATTAGGCACTTAGCCATCTGAAGGTAGGTAATTAGGAAATGTCCTTGTTTTTGTGCATAAAACCTTATTCTGCAATTCTTCTCTTCAGTCGGAACAGAATGTAGTCTGTGAGTGTTTCTCTCTTGTATTAACTTCTGTTACGATTAAAAGGAATGCTAATTATCTCCTCCTGATTTCCCTTGCTTCAAACTGACACAAGGATCTGGCTTCTGACTAATCCAGGCAGAGCTACTGTTGGCATACTGGTGACTCCAGCTTTTGTGACTAGCATAGTTGTGTTCATTTAAATTGTGTGGTATCTCTTATCCCTCATGAGTTACTGTTTTTTACGTTTTACAACACCAGCTCCTGGAATAAACAGAGTTAAGGTTGAACATCAGATGAGACCATTTATCATTAATATCATTTTTTGAATTATTTCTTAATTTTAGATGCACGTCTTGTGATTTTTAAAGTTTGGATGTAGTAATACTTGACCTTACTGATCTGCAAAGATAAACACTGACCTGTGTTCTTACTGTGGTGAAAGTTGTCTCACCCAAGTGGTTGATGGCAGGCTGAGGGGGAAGAATACTAGTCTGAATTATACTTGATCTGTAGTTGTATATTTGTAATGTTCTTTATACATTGGTAGTTAACTTTTTCATTTTACATGAGCTTTTTGTGTTAAGATTTTTGTCAATGTAAGTGGTATATTTACAAACTGGCTTGCCTAACTGTAGCTTTGGTGATTAATTAGTTAAGTCCACATAAACTGTTTTCTGAAATGAAAAACTATTTTTGACATCTTGTAAATGAGGATGGCCTAGTAGAATAGCTCCAAAGAAAAAGAATCTGGTAATTGAAATGCTAACAGATCCATAACTTTACGCCATTATTATCTAAATAATTTTGTAGATATTCACCATAGCCTCTTTTCAAATTCCTCTGTGAGCTGATTTTCCCTGTGCACAATATCTTGATGAAAAGATTCAATTAAGCCTGGAAAGCTCCAATGGTATAAATATCCTCAGTAAATAAATTGTTATTGTATTAGATAAAACATGCTGATTTAAAACAGTTGATAAACCCTATCTCTAGTCTGTGGCATATTCTCTGGAAAAACTCCCAGATTTCATGGAATGAATAATGCATGAGTGTCTCTTTATGTGATTGAGTTGACTGGTTGCAATGTATCTGAATATTCTGTTGTTTGATTCTGATTTGTTCTCTGAGGGCTCCCTCACCAGAGCCTTCTGAGGCAGGGGAACAGGACAGGATTGCTGCTCCCCGTGAGTGCAGTGCATTGTCTTTACATTAGACAGCATCAGTGATGAGAGCAATATTTAATTTTGAAGGTGCAGTTGTTGCAAAATCAAAGAGGTGAAGTGATGAGATCAAGGATGTTCTGGGATGTTAGTGTAGTTATTACTGTCAGCTGCCTTGTCAAACAGTGGAGATAATCCACTCTGTTCAGCTTCCAATAGAGAGTGCTGGTTTTGCCATCATAATTTCCAGGCGTTTGCACTGCTATTCAATTCTTGCCACATGGATAGCTTTCTATCTTCTTATTTTCTCTAGAATCAAAATCTAGCATTCAGGCTTTCAGTCTCAGCAGTGTGTACATATAAAACTACATGTTATAATTTTAGAGGTTGGGGTTTTTAAATGCTTCTGCAGAAAAGTGTACTTACTTGAAGGCACTCTTATGGATTGCTCTAAACTCCATTTTTAGAGGTTGGGGTTTTTTTTAAATTTAGGGTTAATTCATTAAAATAAATGAGAATAAGACCTAAAGGATCATTTTGGCAGTTATGACACTGGGGTTTTTTTAAATAAGTCCAGATACCTGGGGTGGGGAGGAAGAAACTTAGGAAGGGGAAGTGTGGTGGATCAAGAATGAAAAGTACGTTAAATATTATAAGAATCTGTAGGTCATAAAAATGAAGAGAGAGGGAAGTAAAACAAAGAAAATAATGCACATTGTGGGGGTAAAATGAGTGAAGGTGCATGGATGAACATAGGGGCATTAAGGAAACATGATTAAAAAGGCTGAAAAGCATAAAGAATTGCAAAACTAGGAAATATTAATTCCAAGGAGATAGGATAAAATTGCTGCTGACAGAAATGTAAGGAGACTAACACAAAACTAAAGCTGGCTAAGTACAGCAAAAACATGTCTGCAAATTAAATTCCGGTTTCTAAACAAATTTTGTTGGTTTCACTCCCTTTCTCCTGCTTCTTTCTACAGAGTCGAAACATGGAGCTTAACAAGAATGGATGTTCATAGAGGGTGAATGTAAATGTTATGTGTGATTCCATCATGTATTTACTGAATGGAAAGTGTGGACAAGTCAAGCAGCACATGACTTATTTTGTGGCCTATTTGTGTAAAACCACTGGAAATCTGTATATTATGTTTCATGGACTTGAGAAAAAATCAGTTATTCTTACAAACAATTGAAACCTATCAAATGGAATTCAAAAAGATTTCAGGGAATTTATGATATCTGTATAATCATAGTTAGGTATGTACCTGCAATATAGCATTGTACCTCCAATATTTTCCAATTATGCTTTATAAATTATTCACTAGGGTCTAATGAATAAGACTGAAATGCAGAAATAAAATAATAGAGGACATCAGTAATACTGAGGGTGCCAGGAACAAGACTTGGAAGGTCATAAAGAAAAGAAAAAAAAAAACCCAAACAAAAAGTCCCTATCTTGTTCACCATATCCATGTAGGAATTAAACTGCTGGGAGAAATTGTACCAAAGCAAGCCTGGCTATTCCCAGGAGTGAAGTTATTCATGAGAATACAGGTTTACTGGGTCAGGCCCTGAATCAACAAGCCAGTGACTGTGAAAGACAGTCCAGAGCTCGAGAGTGAAAAGGAAGGTTAATGAGAAGCACTGGAAAGATGTTCATTAAAGTGGAAATTGAAGTCACGTAGGCTGAGAGTAGTGAGCTCGAAAGGAAGAAAGTGAGCTTCGTTCTCAAAGTCAGGGAGGTTAGCTGAGAAGTCAGAGGAAGCAAATCCTGCCTGGGCAGGAGATGCCAGGTGCTGCTGAGTGGCAGCTGACCAGCACATTCTCTTTCAACACTGAATAATGTGTGCTGACTGGAGTTTAGCGTGTCTGTCTGAACTGGGAGTTGAAATACAAGCTCTGAAATCGGGTGCTTTGTGCATTGTTAGGCTTATATTTGCAGTGAAAGGGAAAACGTTAGAGATACACAACTATCACACTTAAATAAAAGTTTGGTAGGATTTCCCCACTTATTCTTGCATTTCAGAATTCTGAAGTTAAAATTATATTCTGATAAATCAATTTTTTACATCCAGGTGATGTAGAAATTTTGAATATTCAATTCCTAGGAATGTTTATTTTCAACATTTGCAGTCCAAGAGACATAAAATATCCTGGAATTGAAGTATTTTATTTTTGTTTTCACCCACAACAGTCTGTGGGTTGGTTTTGTTTTTGTTCTTCTCCCAAGCCCTTTCAGTCATCAGTGGCAAACTGACAGAACACCTGGATGATTCAAACATGTTCACTTCCTTTGTCCCTTAGCTGTATCTTTTAAATGTGGTGGAGATTTTTTTTGGTTGTTTGTTGTTTTGTAGGCATTTTAAAAATTTTTTGATGTTTCCTTAGTCCTAAATTTCTAGGAAGGCATGGACCAGGCACCAAGCCTGGGTTCAGCAGCCTGCTCTACACACCATCCCTGTTCTTGAGAGATGCACTAAGGAATTAAAACTTTTTATCACAGCCTTTGGGTTTCTTGGAACACATAAGCCTCAGTGGGTCAAGAGGTTGTCTCCTGAAAAAGACGGTAGCATCACCTGCTCTACAGAAGTTCTGTTCTCTGCCTCTGTGTTTGATTTGATAGCAACTCTCAAAAGTTGTAAGGGTGCAGAGGGTTTGCTGGTTATTCTTGAGCTTGTGTGTCTGCAAAGAAACCCATTCACTGCCCTTCCTCTTATTATAAAAAGTTGGGATGTCAGAGCTCACAGCCTGGTATGTGCTGGGACAATGTGTCAAGAAAAGGAAATGTAGTGGAAGAAACAAGCCACAAATACTGTACGGCAGGTTGTTCAGTGTAAACAAATGGCAGAGACAGAGAAAAAACTCATACCTTGGAGCTTGCATTGCTTTCCTGTGTTAGTGCTGTTGGCAATGTTAAATAAACAGTTCAAAGCTGCTGTCCTTTGGTTCTGATGGTGCCAATTACTCTTACAATATTTAACTTACAGATGAGTTCTGGTGTAAATTTTAACCTCTGAGCTGAGTGTATTCTGTTTATTTGTATGGAGCAGCCCCCATAAAGCCTGAGGTTGTGTCACTGACAGAGGCTTATGCTTGGGAGTTTGGGATTTCCAGCCAGAGTGAGATCCCAGTGGATGCTTCCCAGCAGGGGCATAAAGTTGTGCCTTCCTTGGCAGTGGAGGCTAGCAGTTTGCTGGATGAAATAAAGAGAAGACTATTTCTTTTACTCTGGAACTTTATTTCACTCTGTAGAACTTGCATCTTGCTTGTGGCAAGTTCTCCAGGTATTTTAATGGACAAGCTGTATGCTGGAGGTGAGAGGAGAGGAAGGATTGTAATTGTTGGAAAGAAGGGAGGAAAGAGGTTGTCTCTGGGAAGAAAGAACCACACAAGAGAAGTTAATGTGCTGAGTGTAGCCATGAACCCTGCTTGTGATGAGCTGCACAATGGCTGTGCCTGGATCTAGTGACTCAATTGTGAATTTCTTTGCTGTAAAATACGAATATTTTGTCAGCTTGGTCACATCTTCCAAACTCTGTATTGCTCTTAAGGGTTATGTTTTAGTTTTTATTGCTGCACATTCTCCACGTTGTCTTGAATTTATCCCCTTTCTGCCCTCTGAGGCCAAGAGTTTTGGGCACAGAAAAAAATCTCACATCAGGATGTTTCTAGAAGGACTTGCCAAATGTCATCCAAATGCTGAGAAGTGCCTGTATTTCTTAGATGACTGTTCCCATTGCGTGTAAGTGCATCCTGCCTTGTACAGACAGTTCACCTGTCCTTTGATGATGTGTTTTTAGCAAATAAAAATATTTACCCACTTGACCCTAGTGAAAATAATAACCTTTTAAAAGGTGTTTCTCTCTCTTTTTCAGTCAGTATCTCAGTATGGCAGCTTTCCAGGGTAGTCTGGCAAGGAGGGAGGGGAGCCCTGGCACAGGACTCATGGCCAGCGTGTTTTGTGTGTGAGTGTTGCAGCAATTTCCAGAAGCAGAGGAGAGCTGGGCTTTGTCCTCAGCATCTCTGTAGGTCAGTCACTGTTGTTTCTGTGTCGCATCTAAGCATCTCTAAGATGATTTCTTCCTTCATGCTCTGCCCATCCTTCTGTTTTCTCACAGCTGAAGTCTAAGGCAGATTTCTAAAGAGGGATATATAACACGCCAGTTATACCAGTGCCTTGGCACCAGCCCCTTTCCCTGCACAAGTGAAGATCTGACATAAAGCCAGTGTTTGCAGCTCAGGTGTTGCTTCAGCTTTGTTGATTTCATTACATGAAAATTTTTCTTTAAAGGCAAAAATAAGTAAGCACTTTTTAAAAAAGGTTGACTGATGAAAAAAACAGAGATGAGTTTCTGGAGGGCACATTCTGGAGAATTTTTTATACTAAAATGCAACATTTTTGTGTCCTGTTTGTATCACTTCACTTACCCAACATCAAAAACAATTACAGCAATTATGAAAGACCTTGACTTTTCCCTTAGGGAAATGCTATCCAAGAAAACTCTGTTTATATCTTTTGGTTTTTCCCTGTCTCTTTTAAAGCTAATATTTAACATTTATCCTAGAGGAAAAAACTGACAAAAATGATGGGCATTTCCCAAAAGCACGTATTTACTGTATCAACTGAATTTAAATTTCATGATTACATCTTCCTGAAGTTTTTGTTGGGATCAGAAATTTTCTTTAGAAAAATCCCTGATCCTGATTTGTCACATAAGGAACTATAAGATGAATGGCGAAAAGACAGAAAAAGAAGTCTCACAGAAGGGGCCATCCTCCTTTCACTTGAAGAGCCATTCTCTTCTAAGAAAAGCCATTCTCTTCCAAGAAGCCCCAAATAGCTCGTTCATTGTTTGGACAAGAACTGTAGCTGTCAGTCATCGTTTGTCAAAGGTCTTCCCTCCTGTGAAGGGGCCACTGGTTCCTGTTGGCTGCTACGAAGTGGAACCTCATCTGTAGCAGGCAAAAGATGAGATAATGAGATTCACTTGACTTACCATGAATTGGGGTTGTTGTGCATGATTAGAGGGGAGTTTTCATTACTTTCCTGGGAAATCTGTAGCTGTGGTTTTGCATGTTAATAGTAATATTGTATGTTTAAAATGTGCCTTCTTAAGTGAGTTCAGAGTTTAAAATTGTGATAAAAAGTTACCATCTTTCAAGATCTTGTGTTGACTCAGTGACTTCAGAGAAAATTCAGATTACTTCACAGCTATAAAGTTTGTGGTTTTTTTTTTTTGAAGTTAACATCTCTATAATGCTAGTATCAAAATCAGGAAAGTGAGCCAGAAAAATCCTGCCAGCCAAATCTGGGTTAGACTTCTGAATTTGCACCAAGAACTAAAAGTTGCATTGATTTTGCTTTACAATTTGATTTTTTTCATGACAGCTCTGTTAGTGTGCTATTCAGGCCAGAGTCTTCCTTTAGCTCACAGAGCTTTGTCAGCTCTACACGGCCAGTAGTGAAGAAGTGACAGGGAATGGATTAGGTGAATCTCTAGAAAAACATTCAAATAAACAGTAAATAAACAGCTGTGAATTGGACTGTTCAGAGGGAGCAAATCCAAATTTAAAATGTATAGGCAAAGATTTCTTACACTTATTTTTAAACCTTAACAACTCCTTATGAGCACTACAAATGCAGGAGATTGTAGAACTGGTTTAACACCCAGAGTCTAATTCTGGGGCCTTTTCAGGTCTTTGTCTGTGTGCTTGAGGTGACTGTACCGTGAAAGCAGAACAACAGTGTATTACAGATGCATAAAACTAGAATTCATATCCTTAAGAAGTTATGCTTACCTTGTAAGTGGATTAATATATCAGCTCTGTAATAATTTTTTTGTTCTATTAATAACCCAGCATCTGAGATGGGTACTTCTGTTATGAAGTTGAAATCCAAATAAATAAAACAACCTGTGCCATAAGTGCATAATTATGGAAGATTTGAGAGTTGATTAAAACTGCTACAGCTACAGAAGCTTCTCGCAACATTAATGATTTCTGGCCAATATATTTTGTACAGAATTAATGAGTGTCTAGGGTTATGGGTCTCTTCACTTTGGTTTGGGTCATTAACATACTCATTAAAGCTTAAAAAGCAGCTCTTGGCTGCCAGCTTTTTTTTTTTTTTTTTTTAACCTGGAAGTCTTCCTTTGCTGAGACTCCCATGCACTAAATTTTCTGGTTTGTGCCCATGAGTACCTTGTAAGGTGTTGAGCATTAACGCCTCTGCTTAAGAATGGGCATGAGTGATGCTTTCCCACCTGACTGAACAGGGTGGAATAGATCTTGTCATGGTCTTCTAACACAGTTCAGAAGCTTCCTTATGACAAGCAGCCCATCTTCAGTGACTGAGTTTAACACGTTGTTCTGAGATGTTTTTGAGTCTTTTTGTCCTTTTCTCTTAACAAGTGAAATGATGGTCTCAGAACCGTTAACAGAAAAGTACAGATTTAAGTTAAGTGGGAAAAGACCCAATATGAAATACTAAGAGCAAAGTCATTCCAAAATGCAAACTTTGAGCTTAGTCCTGACAGTGTAATTGGTTTTTAACTTCTGTTACTTTGCACTGAACTCCAAACAACATTCAGTCTGGAAACTGTTTTGGTTTTGTTTGTTTCAGTGAAAGCTTATATTATGATTTAATGGTTATAGTAAGATGAGTATGGCAGTCATGAGACTTTCTGTATGTAGTGTATTATTGTGAGAACAGACTTGAATTTTCAGAATTAATAGAGCTGCTCAATGATCTCCACTCTTTTATACTCAGCTTTTCCTAGAAAAACCTATTGATGGAGTTAATGATTCCTCTCAGAAAAAAAACATGCAAAGGAGGACTCTGTTCATTGGTGGAGAATAAAAGGGCATCTGATATCATTACAGAACTAGATTATCAAGTGGAATGCACCATTTCTTTGCAGCCATATGACTATCTGTACCAAGCATGCATGTCCTGCATGTTTCAAATCATGGAACTGGGACTTCATCCTTTCTGTTTCAGGAAATTTGAACTATATCCCACCTTATTCAAAATTTTACTGGTTGTGCATGTCTGAACACTGTGGATATTTAATGTTTCTGCAAATAGAGAAAATTATCTTGCTATTATGGTACGTTGGGTAGGTGAATAACAAAAAAAAATTTGCAGTGGAGGAGGATTAATTTAGAGATACAGACATAGTATTGGAAAGCAGAACACATGAGCACCCAGGCACTGTGCTCTCAGGGAGACAAGACCCAGTTGCAGCCCTTACACAAGTGAAATGAGTTTGGTTTGTAGTGAGCAGTTATGCACTAGGCTATAGATCTGAATAGATCTGAATGCTGCTGGCGTTCACAAGCATGTGCCTCTCAGATCACAGTTAATCCTGTTCGATGTGAGATAGCCCCTTAAAACCTCTAGGGAGGAAAAGACCCACAGCACTGATTGCCCACAGGAAGGATCTAGTCTATCTCATTATTTTATGTATTTGTAGGCCAGCATAGTTTTTCAGGCACCAAGGACAATTTTTTTGGTAACTTTATTAACAAACCGTGCTTCAGTTATTATTTATATCCTTTTCTTGTTCCAAAAATAATCATAATGCTGAAAAGTTTACTATAGATTTTTAGCTCTGATATACTGCATGACTTACATTACAGCAAGCTTGAGCGATCACAGATTATTGATTTTTAGGTTTTGATAAAAAATTTCATAATAACAGTATTATCTCTGATATATGATTTTGGAGTACATTGTCAAGGGAACAGTCTTCAGCAACATGCTCTGTATGCTCTTCATTGAACTCGTGTGTTGTCCATTGGAAAAACTGATTTTCTAAGAATAACTGCTGTAATTTTAAGATGTCAGTTTAAGCTTATTGACAATGTCATCCTCATTTAGACTAACTTATTTCTGGTATATTTTTTTTAATAATTTTCCCAAGTTCTTTGTTTTTACTGAGGAAATAAAATTGATGGAAGGAAAAAAAAAAAGCCATGACAAACTAACTCTCTTTTCCATTCATCCCTGAAGCTTCTCTATTGAGCAGGCAAAACTACGCTGCTAAAAATTTGGGGACAGAATAGATCTATTAAACAGGATAGGAAGTAAGACAAATGCAGACACATCTTTTTGTACCAGAAAACAAACAAAGTACTTACGAATTTACCACAAAGATGTCACAGAAAAAAAAAAAGTACAAGAAAAAGAACAGTCATGCTTAGAAAGTTGCTTATTTCAGTGAGCTTGATTCACTTCCATATTCAAAAAGGCAATTAATTCCCTATTAGCTTTGGTTGGGTCATTTCTCATGTTTTAGCTTGTTGAGTTTCTGGAAATAGCTTGTTAGCGTCTGGGTATTGTTTTTTTATAGACACCTGAATGAGAAGTAGGTTAGGACAGAACACTTAGAGTCTTTGTTTTATATATATATATTGTGAATTCCTGCTAGAAATCTTCTTCTGTTGCTGTGTCAGGCCAGGCAGTATTATATCAGATGCACATCCAGAAAAACTCCTCACAGTTGGCTTTTTCTTCCCCTCTGCCATCAGTGCCATCTTAAAACAGTTATTCATCAATCGTTAGTGCTGGTGAAGTTATAAAGTCAGGTTTCACCAGTGAATTTTTCTGCCTCCGTTTGTTGGGTTTGGTTTTTATTAATCGGGTGGTATCTTTTTCACATCCTTAAATTGGAATATTTTAGTTTTACTGTATTAATTTTCTCTTTTTAGAGGTAGTCTCCTTTCCTTGAGGAGTGCTAGAAAGCTCTACAAAGAGCATGCATGGGCAAGAGGAAATGATATTCACAAGCAGAGCAAAATCATGCCCTGAGTTCATGTCTGTGGTTGCCGCTTCAGTGGTCGCGTCTTGAAATGTAACTACCAGAATTTGCATCACAGTTCTACAAGTCCAAACTTTAGTTTTCCATATGCATTAAATTTTTAGCTAATCCAAGTCAAATGCAAGCCTCTGATGATGGCTGGATTATTGAGTGCTTTTTCTCTAATACTTTGCTCCTGACTACAGTCCTGGTAGCCACAGCTGTTGAGGGAGGCGGTCACTGGTAGAAGTCAAGAATGTAGATCCCACTGCTGCTCTATAAACAGAGGAACTTTCTTGTACTTTTAATATCTTGTATTGCTGTAGTGCCTAAAATTTATTGTCAGACAGCCAGTGAATCTACGGCATGTTTGTGCCCGAAGAAACTATTGCAAATTTCACTTCAGTATTACAAAAAATTTCACATTGTTAGGAAGACCTTTTGCTACACCTGGAGAGAATAAAGGGTTCATTTATTGTTCAGTCCTGTAACTCAGGTATCTGGAATGCCATCTTGCTTTTCTGAACGTGCAAGTCTTATTTGTCAATTATGAAGGTTCTTGTTGAGACTGATTTGTTGCCATTATTTTTGCTACATCTCTGTGCAAAAACTGCCAGTGGGAAGAGCTGCAAATATACCAAAATTAACATCGCAGAATGCATGACTTCAGTGATAGAAGTTGAGTCAAGTGCTGTCTTTTGTTCCCATATAAGCTCTGTGTTTGCACTACAGTCACGTTTTTTGTTGAAAGAACTCTATCAGTTCCTTAGAATGACACTTTATTTGTCATGCTGGTTTGTAACTTCCTCGGGTAATTGTGGTTTCTCTGAGCACAGTATGTATAGAGCAGAATACACTGTTCATGTAGTTACAGGCAGGCACAGTATGTGACCTTTTTGTGACATTGCTTTTAATTATGTGATCTGCTTTAGTTGAAGGAGGGAAAATTAGCATGTAGAAATGTAGCCTTATTTGCTACTTTTGAAGACTTAGAACCTTGTACTAGAAATATTAAATATCTCTAGTAGTAGAACTATTTTTAGTAGTGTTGTGTACATTAAGCAGAAACAGTTCAAGATAGGAACAATGAACCATAACTCTTCTTAGGTTATGTGTTATTTTTTTCTCTTTTTCCAAGTGACTTTAAGAGGACTCTCATACTTTGTAATTAATTGGCCAACTAGGGAAATCTGCCATAGGAATAAATGCAGTTCAAGTAGTCTTTCCTACTAGCTAGCCTTTGTTGGGAAACCTTTTTTTCTAAGTCTATTAAAACATGTGTGAACAACTACCAATTACTTAGTCCAGAGAGAGCTTAGTAAAAAAAAAAAAAAAGGGGAATTTATCATACAATAATAATAAAAACAGTGAATATTTCACCCAGGGCATAGTGTGTGTGTTTCTAACAACCTGAGGCTGTAAGCTATCTTCCTAATTAAATTCATCAATGTGCTTCATTTCAGTTTAAATAGTTGATTCCAAATTGAGAAACTAAAATTTATTTGCATGAAATGCAGAGTTGTGAGTCTCAAAGTGACATTGGATGTTTATCCAGAATGTTATTTTCTGTGCCTGTGAAGTGTATCTCTGTGATTTATAAGAAAAAAATATTGATAATGAATGAACTTTCAGGAAGAAGATACACTATTACTTCTTGTTATAAAACAGGGGGTCTCTGCTGGTTAACCACTGTCTGCATCCATAATTTCTGGGTGCTGGGCGTTTGTTCTGCTTTAGGATACAGCAGGAACGTAATGATCTGTTCTGTGATGTTAATGCTGGTGTTCTTGTCCCTATCACTTTGCTACTCAACAGGCTGCCAGTGAAAATAGTGGCTGGTAGTAGGTAGTAAAAAGGTGGTGAAATAAAGAGCTTGCTGGTATTAAACACGAGTGGGTGATAAAGTGAAGCTGTTCTCCCCTGCAGCCAGAAATGAAGACTGAAACAAATGAGGAGAATAAGATGTGCATCTTAAGAGGGAGATGTAAGAGAATAAACACACCTCCTTCTCTCTCTCTTTTCTTTTTTCCTCCCCCTCCTACTGATGTATAATTCTTTCTGCTTGAAAATTCTGTGTTTTCACATCTGAAATGACAATAGTTGAACTGTACATCCTGCTGCATCTCTGTGTGTTTGCTGGTGTTGACTGGCTGTTAAGGGAAAAGGGAGTTGCAGAGAAATGGTATGACAGTGCTGGGTATCTAATGGTGTGGATTCTACATGAAAGTGGGAAAGCACATTGTTGTTTCTCAACAGAGGTGATAAAAGGAATATAAATTGTGGCTAAAGGATAAAATGTATGTCGACTTGTAATTAAAGATATATGCAGTGAATATCCTTCAGACAGAGTTACCCTAGAGACACTTTTCCTTGAGATTAATATGTTCTGATGTCCCTGAATCTTCTTATTTTTTATCCCTGCCAGTGACAAGTGGTATGTGTGTTTTGAGGCTACTTTCTGAAGATCCTTCAGCAACTGAAATTACTGTGATAGGATTCATTACGCTGCTTCTCCTGTGTTTCTAGAAACTCACTGTACAATAGTCTGTAATGAACAAAAGATGGGCAGTGCGCAGTTGCCTCTTTCCAGCTTTCTGACATAAACTGTTTTTTTCAAATGAGCATTCTGGTTTCATGACCCCAGAATATGCAGAGCATTTTACCCTGAAATAAATGGGAATAAATGGAGGGCCATTTCTCTGTTTAGCACGTGCTTGAAGGTAAGGGCCTGTACTCAGGCACCATAAAGAGGTGAGCAAGGATGGCTTGTTTGCTTCTAGTTGGGAAGAGCTTTCAGCTTCTGAGCTCCTCCTGCTGTGTGCTCTACAGCACTTTAGAGAGACTGAACCACTGCTGGGATCTGCATTTCTGGACAAGGCACAGAACAGAGAGACTTCAAAAGTAGAGACAATGAATCTATCAGAGCTGGAGAAGGCTGAAAGTGAGGCTGGGATCATAAAATCCAGGGTACCATGGTGCTCTGGGGGAAATGGTGAAAGCTTTAAAAGATACAGTTCTTTAGTGGAGAGATTAAGAGACTCCTCTTAAGAGGACTCTTATATAATCTCCTCCAAATATGTTTCTTTATATTTGAAGAAATTAAGATGGCCTGAAATATGGACGTAGTTGAAAATACTGTTCCACATTTGGAAGTCTTAAATTACTTTACCACAATATTGAGACAGTTGTGCATGAAATACGATTTTTAAATGTCCTTGTGTTTTCTGAGGGAAAAAAAAAAATCCAGTCTGCTTGGTGCAGACGTCTGTCAAACCATGTGAAAAATCTCGTGGTTCTGTGTGGACATTTTACTACAAAGCACGTGTGGGGTTCATTGGGAGGCTGGTCTTGATCAGAAAACTCAAAGGAATATGAGCTTTGTTTCCAGAAAAAACTTAGGCAATTTATGATTCTTTTTGTTGGAATAATGTGTAATTTTGTGAGGCTGCATGGGTTAGGTGTGAAATCAGATGAACTTCAGTAGTTCCAGTTACAGTACACTGTGGCTAATGCCAAAGACACCCTGTGAAATGAAATTGCTGAATTTCACACAGCACATGTACATAAGGAAAAAAAAACCTTGACAGCCAGTAGAGAAAAATCTGCATTTCCCTTGTTCTAGTGGCAATAGAATAAAGGATTCCTTTTCAAAGTAGTATTATGTGGATATTAAATAAACCCAACCATTTAATTCTATATTCTAAAGTAGCTTAGTCTCTTGCCTGTAAGATTCTGCCAATAAATTCAAACTGGATCAGATACAGCTTGCAAAATCTTTCAACCATTTTGCTGTCATTACAAAGGCTGATGCAGTATTTCTGAGACTCTGTTGTTTTTGCTTTTATTAATTTATTCAATTGCTACATGCTTAACTTT
The DNA here is from genome assembly GCA_013399855.1 of Oxyruncus cristatus. Taxonomy (NCBI): domain Eukaryota; kingdom Metazoa; phylum Chordata; class Aves; order Passeriformes; family Cotingidae; genus Oxyruncus; species Oxyruncus cristatus. The sequence continues at coordinate 3,371,450 of VXAY01005517.1, forward strand.
ATACAAAATTTCAGCCTGAATATAAATGTGGTTCCTAAAAATAGATTTCAGGGAACAAGATTAATGTTGGCCATAATGCATACAGTTATTAGAAGCCAGTGTTTAAAAATAAGGCTATGTCATGGAGATTATTTTGGGATTTTGTTCTGTTTTGTCAATCTGCTTTCCTTAAAGTTATGTAAGTCAGCTGGGCCTTGAGAAAGAAGGCTGATGAATCCTAGGAATTCCATGCCCTATATGTGTTTCTTCTCCTCTAAATGTCCAATATTGATTACATGTTGATATAGACAAATGAAGCAAACCAAACATGTCGTGGGTTCAGGTTGTTTGTACTTCTAATGAACAGAGTGTAAATGAACCAGAGAAGGGTAAGTGCAGCAGGCACAGAGCTTGCATAGCTTCAGGAAGTGTAATTCACTTGATACACTTATGGCAGGAAACAATATGCTCCTTGGACAAGCCTGGGAATGCGGCTTGGCCCCTCTCTGTGGTTTCTGCATTCCAATTTTTGTTTGGGGATTTGGTGATTTTCCTGTGGTTTTGTTAACAATTGTTTATACAGAATCACATCTGTAAATCTCTGCTTCAGGAGATGAGAAAACCCTGGAAGCCAACAGTACAGGAGTGTGGCGTGTGTGAATTTTAGTATTGTTACGTGCTGTTACTTTGATAACTGACATACAAACTGAAAGACATCCACTGAGTTATAATACATCACATACTCTCGTTCTCTGGTATAGATTTGGTATTCAGAGATCACTTAAGCTGTGAAGCATTAGGTTTCACTTACATTTAGTATAAATTCTTAAGGTTATTATGTACTTTAGGATACTTAGCCTTGGTTGGTACTTGGTCATGTCCTTTTTGAAATCTGTAACTTACTGTTAAGGCTGAGTTGGAACTAAGCATAGAAAAGGTGGGACTTCTGTTTATATGTAATTTTTTACTCTTAGTATAGGTGAATTCTTCACCTTTATGTCAGTATTATTATACTCTGGTACCTTCTGATTCATGGACAGTGTAACTGTTGGCTACTGTAAGGTTCCTGAGTGTCATGGAGTGGTCAGACTCTGTAAAGGATCACCCAGCTGCTTGTTTGAAATGAGAACACTGCACAGTTGATAAACAGACTCACACTGCCTTTGCCAGGGTTTCTAGCAAACCTTATATCAAATTCCTGAAGGGAATGAAAACACATGCTATGTCCCTTGTCAAGCACTCCTCTCAAGAAAGAATGTCCAATAACTGTATTGTGCATGTGCAGAATTATTGCAAGCCTTCTGGGTCTGTTCCACCAAAGCTGCTGGTGTTCATGCACCTTGTTTTTCAGACTGTAAATCTGCCCCTTTAACTTATATCTGACGGACAAGTCTAAACATAGAAGCTGAAAAAGCTACTGGTGTATCCATGTAGTGCAGGTACATACAAGGTTGGTCTAGGTGAAAAGTCTAAGTAGAAGCACAAGATTGGGATTGTTTGATAGAGACAACTATTTGCACTGCTGCTAATCCATCTGTGCTAAGCTTTTACAAGGTAGAGGTTACCTAGAAAAAACAAATCAATCTTTTGCCCCTGAAAATAAATAAAAATAACATAAAAAAAAAACCAGAGAGGATAAGTTTATGTTAGAGTATTGGAGCTTTATTTGTTCATTCTGCATAGGTGAAAGGGATATTGGAATTTCTTCTGTATAACCTTTCAAGTTCAATGGGTTATTTTTTTTGTTTTGAATTTAGATTTTTTTTAAGGCGAGAGGAGGACATTCAGTCAATTTCCCAACACTATCTATATTTAATTTAGGATTAGCTGTAAAAAACATTAAGTTCACACCTTTTCTCTCTCTCTGTCTCTTTGCTTTTCCTGTTGTTATAGTCAAGGGACCAGATATTGTAATTTAAAAAGATAGGAAAAGTTTATTAAAGAGACAAATGAGCAAATCAGCGCGCTGGGTGACCGGGGGNATTTTTTTTAAGGCGAGAGGAGGACATTCAGTCAATTTCCCAACACTATCTATATTTAATTTAGGATTAGCTGTAAAAAACATTAAGTTCACACCTTTTCTCTCTCTCTATCTCTTTGCTTTTCCTGTCACCTCCTGAAGAATTGTACTGAAGTGCACCTTGAAACATGTTTTATGGCATTAGGATTAGTAGGAATTTGGGCATCCTGAGATACCCCCTGATTTATATGATGATGAGAAGGATGTGTTTAACAGATCTATTAAAAAAAATAATAATAAAACAAACAACAACAACAAAAAAAACACCCCACACTGGATGTGTTAGGACATGTGGACACGTTAAGCACCAGGAAGGAAACCAAATGAGACCAGGAATTAAACAGACTCCCTTTTAGTTCATTGTTTACTGAATGACTATAGGAACACTGTCAGGTGTGAAATCAGCATTTTTGTTGGAGAAATAAATAAGGTTGCAGAAAAACACTTATGTGTAAAAGCATATGGGTAATCTAGGGCTGTTAGAAAAATTTTAAGTCAATCCTACTTCATAATGCCATTTAGTTACAAACTGATGCAGAAACATTTGGGAATGTTTTCCCTTAGTGTTTTCTGGAGGGTTTTTTTCCTGGGGGTGGGAGGTGTTTGTTTGGTTGGGGTTTTTTAAAAAGTGCTTAACCATTTAAGGTCCTGTGACTTTGAAATAACTGCTTGAAACCACTGAGAACTCTGTCTATTTTGAGATAAATATTTTATAGAGCTGTTCAAAATATGGGACTTAACATTCCTATCTTTTTTGCCCCTTTTTTTTCAAGTTTGTTTGAATGTGAAGATTATTTTGTCTCAAATAGAGTTAAAGGAGCAAATAATAAATACATTTTGGAGAGAGACTGCGTGAGGAAATCTGACTTGTATCCAGTGCTCTTCTCTAGTGAGGTGAATGAGTTAGTCCTAACGATGCCTTTCACAAGAAATGTGCTCTCACTCATTGTGCTGTTGAGACAAGGCCTCACTGGGCATTTTTGATCTGGTTTTCTACCAGAAAAGCTGAGTTTTGGTTGGAATGTCCATCTAGGTAGTACATGAAAGTAGAGGATAGTTGATTTCCCATTTGCTGTTTTATGAGAATAAAATGACTTGGTTTCCTGGAGCTGATCTGGAGAGCAGTGAATGGTCTTCGCTTGCTATTGGAATAAAACCCTAACAAAGGGGAGCTTTTCTAGAGGAACTGGTTTTCACTCTAGTTTTTCAGGGTCTGATAAGTCCCCTGAGCTATTGATTCTTCCTAGTAAGTGTCTTTTTTTTTTTTTTT
>VXAY01005517.1:3374759-3458527 GCA_013399855.1 Oxyruncus cristatus
TTTTTTTTTTTTTGTTAGCCTCATTAAAAACAACTCTTTCCCCCACAAAACTCACTTTTACCCTCTTTGATCAGAAAACTGGTATGTCTTGGCCCGGTTTCAGCAAACGCCTACGTATCTGCTGTTGAACACTTCAGTCTCCTCCTGTCTCTTTAAACTCCTATTTTCAAAGTGCATGAAGGAGAACAATTTCTAACATCAATAGTGAGGAGAAGCTTAGAAGCAGATGTAATCACACAAGTATCTTGTATTGGTTATAAATTAAATTTTAATCATTAAGAAAAAAGCACTTTTCATGTAAAAGATGCTTGAAGAGCTATGCTATTTTTAAAATTTTCTCATTTTGACATCCTATTTATAAAACCTTTTATGCATCTGAAATGACCCTTTTTAAGAGAATCTCACAGTATATCAGTTCAAACTTTGGTTAATTGTTCCCTATGTTTGGGGTTTAGATCTTAGTGTCATCCTGATTCTGATTTTAATTGTTCAGTAAGAACACATGATTAACATAATGTTTTTCCAGTCTTTTGAAGTTCAGTGTTTATAACCCTTATGTTAGCAAGGTTCTGTTGATAACTAATGGAATCAGTGTGCTGATCTTTATTTTTGATGTGTGTGCAATTTGTAATAACAAATATAATCACTGTAGGCTCATGTTGCTGAAGTTTTATTTCTACATTTCATTGAAATGTTACGTGTAATTGAGGACTGGAAGCAATAGTCAAAACTGTTTGGAAAACTGAGAACTTCATTTCAACCCTTGAACTTTCACCCAAATGTCAGTGCATCTTTCAGTTTTGGACATTAGAAAAGTTTTCTTCAGTTCTTCCTTCACATGTTTTCTGACATACCCATTTTTGAAATTGAGAAGTCCAGCAGAAATACCTCTATGCAGTGAATCACGGGTCTAATACCTCAAGAGTGGGGCAGTTGAAGTGATAGGAACATTACTTGATCTAACATTTAGGTTGTTAAGGGAAGGGAATTACGTTTGTCTTTTAAGTAAAACTTCAGTGGATGTTTTTTTTCTCTGAACTCAAAACTTCCCAGCTTTTCCTGCTCAAAATGTACAGCTGCAAGCAGTTGCTAACACTGATTAACAATAAGTAATGTGTTAGTGGTACTTCATCCTTACTATTGGTTTTAATACATTTTTGTTTGCATGTTTGTGGAAATCAAGGTGGCTGCTTTCTTCCCTACTGTAAATAACTTGTGCAGAGAATGAAATTCACTATTTTTAGTGTTGAGGCCACTGTGTGATAGATGTCTAAAACCATAAAATAGGAAATGTAAGTCTCTTCTGGACGGCCTCACTTAAAACGGGGGCAAGTCATTACCATTTCTTAATGTCTCTGATGTCAGCAAAGTACTGGTGAAATGTCTCTCCCATTGAATTGGATGCCTGCATTTTCAAAGGCACAGCAGAGGTAATACCACAAATCCCTTGGAAACATACCTTAGAGTGAGAAGGATTTTCATCTTACTAAGGTTAGTTTGTAAAGAAATCTGACAAACAGATGTCTGCCTGAAATGAGCTGTTCTCTCAGTGGAATGAGGACAACACACCTGTATGTGGAGCATGTTCAGAATGGAAAAAGGAGACTCATTCATGTCAAACATGTCTTTGAACTGAGTTGATAATCATTGTGAAACAGAACTGTACTCGGAAACAAAAGGGAGATTAAGTTTGGCACAAAACAGCAGGATATAGTTTTTGCAGAGAAGAGCTAAATGGGAATGTTAGGATGTACTAAAAACATCGCTGAATTTTCAAAGCTAACAAGTTGTGTAATCAGGAATGTGTATGCTCTTTGTGAATTGGTATCTCAGTTATAGGGTAGTGTAAATAATGTTATTGTGAATAACGTAGATGATATTTGACTGGTTGCTAAGGAAACTATACTCACTGGATTTCCTTTTTGTTGTTACGGGGAAAATTGGTGTGTACTCTAGAATGATGTGGACAACTGAGCATGCAGTTTTCATGTGAGTTTTTCATCCAGAAAGTTTGCTAGAAAAATACTTTTATTTGGATCTGCAGGTACAGTCACTGGCAAATATTGAACTTCTGGATATTTTTTAAAATTTTCTTACCCCTAAGAAACAATAATAACTTCATATAATTTTGAAAGAGATAAATAATAGACTTTGCTTTAAAAGTAATTGATGAAAAAAGCTGATATATCAATTATGAACAATATTCCTACAGCAATTCATTAATGCTTGCTTGTTCTAGCAAATATGTAACTGGCTACCATGCTCATAATTTATACAGAATACCCAGAGGAGTCACTGTCCTTATCATTCCACATGGCATGCGTTTGTCACAGACTGGCTCTTCTTGTTGAAAACCTCTCATGTTGTATCCATACAAACATTTTCATGGCTTCTGTGTACTTCTAAGAAGGAACAGTATGCTGGCAAATAATTATTGCTTTCAGACAAACTTCCATGAAGGTAACTGCTCTAAGCATCTGTGTTGCTTTTGACTGGAGCGTAGCTGTGTATTAGTAAGTAACCAGAAGCCTCTCCCATCAAACTGGCTTTTGATGGCACTTCTCTTGCAGTCTCCTTCTTGAAGTTGGTTTCTTTTTAGTATTGGGAGTTGGTTGTCTGTTGCTGCAAAAAAAGAAATTCTCTCTCTGGCAGGAAAAAGATTTTCTGTCTTTTTATTGCTGGTGCTGTGCCATGCAGAGTATTCTGTGGCTGAACAGACTGTTTCTTGATACTGTAACTTGGCCCAGTTTCCTGCAAGAAAAAGAAAATTGTCAGGGCCTTGATACGGTGAATCTTGACATTTGCAATACAGCATGCTTGCAAAAAATTCCTGTAGCTGACATGTGCAGTACAGGAATCTCAGTCCACTTAATGCAACACCCCCAGATACTCTTCATACTTGTGATTTGAAAGTTTCTGGTCTTCGGTCCCTGCATTTTCTTTACTGTATGCACAGTAGCAACACGTTGTGTACAATCTTCTTTTGGCCCAGAAGGCATCAATTGAATAAGAATTACTGGTACAGATATGATCTCTTTATTTAAAAAAAACAAAAAGGTGCTATCACTGGAGAGAGGGGATTGCTGAAGAACTTGGTTATGCAGCTGCTGCATATGTAGGTTGGTTGCTTCAGTTACATAATAGATATATTCTAGACTCATTTAATTTAATGGGAAGTACATCTCCACTATACAATTCATGTTGTGGAGTAGCTTTTTATTTAGAGGATTCAGGTGTTGGCTCTGTGAAGCACTGAAATTTTATTATTTAGACTCTGAGAGGTCTGGGGACTTTACCAGCCAGATCATGGATTCCAACCAGACATTCGTCTGCACAAAGATTTCTTCTGGTTTTCTCAGTGAAATACATAGCATGATTTGGCCTGTCAGTTCAGTTCCTGACACAGAGATGCCCATATTACAGAAGCCAGCAGCGTTCTTAATATCAACTGGATGTCTCGTTAGTGCTCATAGCTGCTGGGTATGGAAAATCACCCTGTGAAGACTATGCTTCATTTAGAACTAATCATTAATTTTCAGAGAGAAAAAATTGTTCTTCTGGATAAAATACAGGATTTGAGTTTCAAGTTACCTCACTCTAGATCTGGAGTTCTGGGTTTTTTTGATAAGTTCCTTGTCTCTCTGCTTTTGCTTTTTTGGACTCTAAGAAATGAGAGCTGCTTGCTGAAAACTTGTGCAGATTTCTTTATAAGAGGAGTTAGGCTGAGACTGGAAACACTTCTGCTTCCTCCTTTTCCATCTGCAAATCCAGGACACACACACACAGAAATGGTACCTTATTTAAGGTCATTTGCTATAGGAGTTTTGCTATAAGATAGAACAAACTTTTAAACATGTCTACCTGTAATGCAAGTTTCTCCAGGCTTTACATAATCAGAAGGACAATAAGGTTGCTATTCTGCAGTGTTACCTTGCAGGTAATATCCAAACCTTTTATGTAACCTGTACAAAAACGAGAACAAAACCCAACAAGAAAAGCCCTCTGGCTGTTCAGGTGTTAAAACAATGTTAACAGTCAGGCATACAAAGATTAATGGAGGCTTCCTCCTCAGTAGATAAATTTAACTCTGCTGCCCTGTAGAAGAAATCTTATATAGCTATTTTGAAAATGGGTATTTGGTTTTCTAGACCTACATTCTTGGATATTTGGGTTCCATACACCAGTGTGAATACATTTGTTCTCTTGTTCTGTTCGTGATCCAAGGAATACATGGAAGAAGCAGGAGGTGGAAGCAAGAATATGAAGAATATGGCATCTTGACCATCATTAAACTTGGGGAGGAAATCCATGGTATTTAGGCAGGTTAGGAGGGGAAATAATCTTTTACAGAGCTGCTTTTGCTGTCCCCTTTCTTGCTTTAATATCTTCTCTTTAGAACTCTTCTTTTACCCTCTTTTTGTGTCTGTAAGTGCAGCGAAATAAAATAGCCTTAATTATATATATTTAAAAATCTACTTTATAAATCCATTTGTTCATGTTCATCTTCCATTCACATAACTCACAACCCTAGATTACTCAAACTCTAAACTGCAGAACAACCAACTAATTATGCCAGATTCTTGTACTCTTTTTACTTTTTTTTTTAACCAATCCTCATTTTATTTCATTCTGTATGCTCTCTGAACACTACTTTGGGAGCTAATAAATTAATATTTGAGCTGTTTAGCAGTCTGTTCTACCGCAGCCTTCTTATATCTTCATCCGTACAACATCCTGAAAGACTTTATGTGCGGAATAAACAGCCTTTGCAGTACATGACTTCAAAGCTTGAGTGCTCTGCTACTTTACTGAATGCAGTAAATTTTAGGATAGATTGTAATCCCATTCATACTTTGGCTTTTAGAATGCCTAACAACTTTTAGAAACTACAAATCATTACATAAATGGAATAGAACAGCAGTGTACTGAATGTGTAGACATTTTATTGTGCAACAAATTTATATGTCTGTGTAATTCTGCAATAAATACCCATCTGCCAAATATTCTTTAACTTAATGTAGTACACAGAACTTTAGCATATTAATCCATTTTGTCCTTATAACAATCATGTTTTAATATGACCTGATTGAAGTTGCATAGTCTGTTGCAGAAGATTCATTGGATTCTTTAAAAGCTTCTCATAGCAGCATATACTAAACTGTATATTAAAAATAAAGAAAGATTTTGTGTATAAATAAATCTAGCAGGCTAATAAGAGCAGCAATAAGATTACTTTCTAGTTTAGAAGCTTGCTCAGTACTGATGGAAATTCATAAATATGTGTCAGAGGGGAGAATCCAGCGTGCTCCTAATCAGCTAAATGCTTTGTAGTCCAGATAAATGGACTACTTGGATTTCAGCTGATCTTGGCCAAGGTGAATGATGGACAGAAACTGCTACTTGCCTTCAGAAGGCTTGAGTTTTCCTTGAGTCTGCCTTCTATGTGGAAGTTGAGATAAATTGCAAAGATTAACTCAGTGCTCATAGGGCCCTGGTCCTTCTTAAGCATCCAGGCTCCGCAGTGTAAAGGTAGATCACAGCTTCTAAGTTATTTTTTCAGTAGCATGTTTTTGTTCTGAGTGTAATCCATGAGCAGCCTGTGGTAAAATAAATCCGTACGAGGTGCAGGATGAATTCTCTAACTTGAAACTCAGAACTACCCTGCTATACTCCACTTATCTACCTGGGTTTACAAATTACTCGGAATCAGATTTTTGTCTCTTAATATGGGAAATTCTCAGTCCTGCTGATCTGTAATGAAATTAAGAGGCTGAATTACAAACTGTGCACTTTCTGAGCTATTGTGTGTGGTTTCTGTATGGTGTCACATTGTAGAGCACTGGACCAGTCATTTGTGGATAGCAAGCTATAAGCAGAAATAGTTGCAAATATCACTTGTATAATTGTGTGTGTTCGGTGTGTGTGTTTCTGTCCAGTGCCAAATGTCATTTCAAAATACGGAACTTGTTTCCATGAGAGCTAGAAAAGAAATTAGTAAAGTGAAGACGGGCATAGCATGTGAGCACTTCCTATTTTACCTTTTTCTTCAGTGAATACAATATACAAGTCTTAAAAATGTGAGGCCACTAATACATAGTTCTTATAAATCTGTTGATTTGAAGACATTACTGTGGATTTCTTTTTTAATGTGTGTGTCTGTGAACAGTTTCAGTACTGTTTTTTCAGCATTATCAGCAGTTGTAGTCTCTGCAGAGTGACAAGGTGCACGGCAGCTCCTGTCAGATGCTTCCTGAACACAAAATGTCACTCTTCATCAACTCCTAATAATCCAAATTGGCTCCCCAGCTTGGCAGCCTAGCACAGTGTCTTCACACAATACTCAGTTCTGGAAAACATTAACAAACTTCTGCAAACCTTTCTTGTGACCTTCCCTCCTGGAAGTTAATTTAAATTAAACACTGAGTTTAGTCACTTAGATGCTGATCTTGTAATCATATTTGTGTATTTTTACCTTATAAATTTAATCACAGACATGTTGAATTGTCTAATTTGTGGGTTTAAAAATATGTGTATTTGTTTTCAACTTCAGGTTCTTGGTTGCTGCTGCTGAATTAAGAGGTTAGGTCATACTGTAAATTCTAACTCTGGGAATTGGTCAAGTGCCCATGTGAGGTCACCAGTTCAAGTTCTTCCTCTAGTAGTACTCACACGCAGGTATTTCTGTCTATTCTGGCCAAGAATTTAATGAGCCTGGAACTTTTCTACCCATTTTTCTCCTCTGCTTTTCAGGTGGTTTTTAGGTTATGCTGAAGGACAGAGGAGTAGCAGAATGAGGGGCCTGGAACTGCACTAGTTCTGCTGATCAGCAGAGATTTTCAGTTTTCAGTCTTTCTCATGCCTTCCATGGCTTCTTAAGGAAAATGTGCCTCTTCTATTCCTCATCCATCACACAATTATTTAAACTGTCGAAGCAGGTAGTTCTAGTGCTCCTATTTGTACTGCTGATTTAGCTTGTTACTCAGCTCCTCCATGCCTGACAGCTCTCCCCTGTTAAATGTGTATTTTAAGATGGCTTACATGAATAAACTGGCTTTAAAATTCAAGGTTGGGTGTCAGTACTGTGGGAAGCCAACTCATGTACAAACACTGCCTACAAAACCATCAGTAAGAAGTAGCAGATTATTTGGACAAGATTATACAAGTGCCAATTGTGTGCTTCGCAAAATACGATTGCAAAATTGCCCCTAAAATTCCCTGCAGGTTTGGGGTAAAATTTGGATCCCCAGGGTGCATTTCAGAAGAGTGAGAATCATACGTTATTGAAGAATATTAAATTCTTCAAAGAATTGAGCGCAGCTTGGGATGGGGATGGCATTTGGGTTTGAAGTGAATTCCACTCTTTAGAATTTTTAGGTAATAGCATTCAGTTTTATGTATACTATATAGCGGTCAATGCCCCAAAATATCAGAGGTGGGAAATGGATGACTGCTGCCTGCTTCATCACAAGTTTCACGGAGTCACCAAGTTTGGAAGACACCTCTTAAGATCATCGACTCCCCCCCCCTGCTCAGGCAGGGTCAAGATAGAATATGTTGCCTGTGGCTGTGCCCAGTCAGGTTTTGACGACATTTCTGTTCCAGTGTTTGACAACCCTTATAAAAGAAAGACAGACAGGCATTTTCTTGTGTTCAGGTGAAATGTCACATGTCTTAATTTGCACTTGTTGCTTCTCATTCTTTTGAAGTCATAGAGATTATGAAATAAAAATCTAGAAAATAGTTTTAGGAAGTTATGTACTACCTGTGTACTCAAACCAAGTATAATTCTTTGAGAATTTTATTCAAAGCTTTTAGGAAAAAACATCTTATTTTAAGAATAGCAGTTAAAAAATTCAAGGTAGAAATCTGTTTCTAATTTGTTCATGATCCTGTGGTAAGACTTTGATTGTTTCGTAGGTTTATTACTAATTTATCTATATTCAATAAGAGGACAATAAACCTTTTCCTTCCTTTGTGAGCATCCTCTGCATATTCTTAAAAGAAAGGTCCTATACCCGTAAAAGTGCTGGTGTGTTTTATGAAATGCTAACTGTTGCCTTTGGGCATATTTCCTGGTTTTATATGATGCACAAGTGTATGCTTAAAACAAACATTTCAAACAGTCAGTGATTTGCAGTGGTTTTCTGAAAATGTTGTTTTCTTAGTGGATTAATTGACTTGACAAAATATATCTCCTGAAGCGCTGGTCCTTAGTGCTTCCAGTAAATATCTTTAGCCCTTCTCCTTTTTAGAGGAAGCTATTTTGTGTCTGAAAGATTTTGTATAAATGAGGTGATAAAGAGCCACTGCAGATAAGATGTGCTTTTGTTCTTCTCCTTTGTCTGAGGAACTTCAGCTTTACTCAGGCTCTGAGAGGGCATGTGATTTGTCTTCTAGACTTGTGGTGTTCTTGAGCCACATTTGTTACCTCCTTTGAAGTGCTAAAATTTTCTTAGTGTGTACATTAACCTAGAAGAGGTTTTTTGTTTTTTTTTTTCCTTTATCTTTTGAGAAAGGGAGAATATTGAGAGTGAGTGTCATCTGAATGAGGTATATTTTACTGTGTAAACGTTAACAGCACTAAATGTGCTGCTGGGATATAAATACCTCACTTAAATCAATAATTTGTAATTATAGAAGTCAGTAGGTCTCAGTTCTTCTTTTGACCCTAAGAAAGCCCCCTGTACCTTCTCCTTTCCTACCAGTACAAAAGAAAAATCAGCTGAGTAAATTCGGACTTGTAATATGTTCCTTCTTGCCTGCTCAACAGAGTATAAAAATGGCAACATAAATTTATTTCTTGCATTCTTTATCCAGATTTAAAGGGTATATTTCACTTTAAATAATGTCTATCTCATCTAGTCTACCACATATGAGTAATTTTTTTTTTTTACTACGTAGAGCATATGTTTCTTCTGTCTGCAAAAAGTTCCGTGGTTTTCATTCCTTCCTATTTTCCTAGCTTTGTGCTTCCCCCCAGTTGTACGAAAGCGGAGGTCACACAAAGTGACTTTTTGGAGTTTGTCTACTGTCTCAGTTGTGAGCCTCACACTTTCACTCCCTGCTGCTCAGCTTTCGCAGTTTACCTGTGAGATTCCGTATTTCTCAGACATGGAAATGTCAGTGACAGTTTGGCTTAGTGTCAGTGTTGTGGATTCTAGACTTGAGCTGTCAAACAGACTATAGTGCAAAAGGAAATGGAATTATTATTCCTCCACTTAAGATGGCAGATCATAGATATTTGCCTGTGTCTGGTACTCCTTTTGTCAAAATATATGCCTCATCCACGTATAAATATTTCACATGCAAGTACTTGAACACTCTTGTAGAACTAGATCTGCACTTGACCTAAATTCCTTCCAAGAAAATGTGCCCCACTCTGGTCCTTGCAAACTAGCTTAATCCAACATGGAAATTAAGTCATGGTAGGGTGTATCATTGCTCCAATGCAAGTTGTGGAACACCAGAGGATTTTCAGAGAGGAAATGGTAAGGGAGGCGAATTAAGGAACTCACACATACAGAGATTTAGAGGTAGATCAGACCCAAGCACATGGTGGGAGGTCTGCTCATGGCTTTCTATCTCTTGTTTAGGGTGGGGGTTTTTTGGTAGAAAGTAGTATTGGATGGCCTTCCATCCTTCATATGGTGGGACAGCACAGCTGCTGGTGAGCTGAGGGAAAGCAAACACAGACACCATTCCTCTGCCTGGTCGTTTGCCAGTGTTTGTTCTCCTCAGCAATATCATCAGCAATACCATGTATGGTTCCACTTTGCTCACCTTCTATATTACCTGATCATCCTAGCATCATTTATCATGCCAGTGCCTTCTTGGGATTTCACCTTCCAGAGACTGTTCCCTCCAAAACCTCAATACCACTCGTGCATCCACAGGGTCCTGTGAATGACACCCCCAGTGGGCCAAGGCAGAGTCCACCTCTTTTGGAAGGAATCATCGTTCTGAAACAACTCAGCCACTTGATCAACAAGGTACCAATGCGTTAGGATGAGTGCTCTTGATGGATCTCCCCAAATACTTAGGTTTTTATTGTCATTGTGCTTCAGTTCCTCATTGTAATTCAAACTGATTGACGAGAAACAAGGGGTGGGGGAAGAAATAATGATCAAGCACTGAGCCTTGTAGGTGGAGCAGGCTCTGAAATACCAGCATCTGCTCCGACTGCTGAGCCTGGTGATTCTGTTCTGCCTTCTGTTCACCTTCCGTATATGCTCTCACTTTGTACGAAACTGTGTTTCCTAAGTCCTCACTTTTCCTCTCTTTATTACAGCAATTCCTGAGGGGAAAAATTGCTCTGCTGCCCATTAAACTGTGTCACTCTGGATAGCAGAGCATGGTGTTAAGTGCTAGATGACGAAATTCTGAAACAATGAGATAGGTATGTGACAGATAATGATGACATTATGTGTTTGTATCTTTTTTCAGCATATTTTTATCCCACAACTTAATTTTGAAAATACTGCTTTTTAACATGGTTTCTTCTATGAGAAGAAACTAGCTCTCAAATATCTTGGAGTGCTTGGTGGGCAGATGATTACAAAATTGATTTGTGCCTAATGGACTTGGGCTTCCTGCGGTTTTTATGTTAGTCTCTTCCACTTCAGCACCATATTCCATATTTTCTGAGCCTCTCCTGAAGTGTTAACAAGCTCTTGCATTTCCTCCCACCTCCAACTGCCCCTTCTTCCACAGACTTCTCAAGCCTTTCCCATGTTCTAGCTGAAAAATAGATAATGAACACTATAATTAATTCGAGTTGATTAATCATGGTTTGGTTGATGAGAGAACTATTGAACTGACGTGGAGGCCTTTACTGTGGCAAAGAGCACTAATTTTGGCATTATATCTGTATCAATCTGCTAATTCCCTGTCCCTTCCACCCCACCCTCCCCAGTCAGGAATTTAATGGTCTATGAAGTTGCGGTGCTTTTGTCAGAGTCGTTATAATTGGTCAATCAGCTCAAAAGTTATCAAGTATGACTGACATCCAGCAGAGTGTTGGGGGCTTAAACGGCCAATTTGCACTTCACAGTGGGATTGTGGCAGCTGTCTTACCTTAGAAAAGCGGGCAACAACATTAAAAATGCCCTTCTAGCAACAGCTAGAAATAGTTTCTGGTGAATAGTTCCAGATATTTTTGTAGTTTCTCGATAAACCTCTACTCAGTTATGTTGCAGGTCGGTGATAGACATCAGGGCATGGGTAGGTAGCCGCTTGTGGTACTATTATCCCATTAACAGGTTCACCCTAGTAACGATTTGAATGCAGTTGCACTGTGAATGTAACCCAAGGATTGAGAGAGCAGCTGAAATAATCACCCTGCTGAAATGTGTCGGTCGCATTTCAGGGTGAGGATCACAGGCAAAATCATGGGCTTCAGCTGAACATTGTGTTAAAGAATAAAAGCTTAATGAGCTGTTATTGTTTAAGTGCTCGCATTTTGCAGCCATATTCCATGTGTGTAGTTCTGTCATTGTACCAGCTTACACATTTAATCTTTTCTGATTTGTTGGTTGGTTGGTTGCTGAAGGAGTGAGAACCAATATAACGTACAATGCCACAAAAAGCAACCTTGATTTGAAAGCTTAATTATGGATTTGTCTGGGCAGATAGTCAAAGGTTTTACTGTCTCCAATACTTTAGTGAAACAATTAGTTTTAATTTCTGTTGTCTTTTAATTTGCATAAGGTCACACATTTTTGACAATTAATAATTGGATAATAACTATGTAAAGAAAATAATTCACATTTTCCAACTCCTCTTGCTTGACAGTCTGGGTTAGAGAGTTTCTTCCTACAGGTTAAAGGGAAGTCCAGCTGTTGAAATTCCATGTTTTAATGTTTCTCTTTTCCTGTCCTACTCTTGTGCTGGCAGACACATTCTGGCCAGCTGCCATATGCAACTTCGAGTAATCCTCTTTCAAATGCAGTGGCAGGGCTGCTTGAGCTTTGTAGTTCTCTACATGGTTTATGACTCTCCCTTAAGGAAAAGAAATGGCAGAGTTAAGTAGGCGTGGGTGTCACCTCGGTCTTTGATGGAAGGCTGGGGCCCTTGTAACAAGGTTGAGGTAGGTGTGAGTGTTTGGATGAGCCGTATAACACGTGCTTAATGCCTGTGGTGGGAGGGAAAGCAGACTTTTATCTATTGGCAATAGGAAAAAAGAGGGTTTACTGAAGTGTGTGTCATCCATGATCCTCCTCATTAATGAGCTTATGGGTGTCAGCAGCTGAGGGTGCCTAAATTTTGGGATTTACACAATGGCACAGAACAGACGTAGAAATGAAGGAAACATATTCGTGGGGAACTTGCTGTAGCCAGAATCCAAAATGTCTGAAAATAAATATATTCAGTTTTTCTCTACATTTTAACCCATGAAACATAAAAGTGTTTTTGAGAGACTCTAAGCTTTTCTGAAACAATGGTAAAAACAAAACAAAAATAATCAACCAAAGAAAAAAAATCGGGATGTCCAATCTTTGCACACATTTATCTTTTTCTTGTATCACTATGGGTTTTATACATAATTTCTGCTGTCTCTAGCTCCTTTAGAGAAATTCACTTTCTTAGCTTCTGAAGAAATATGTTGAGCAAACGGGACTTTTGCTTTTCAAAAAAATTCTTGTGGACTGCCTTCTTCTGTCTGCTCTTCCCAGGTCATCCATTTACATAGGTTATAGAAAAAGCACGATAAATAAATTGATAATCCAAGCTAATGTAATACAAAGTATTTGGAAGATAGAAATGACAAGACTGAGAAAACTACCCAATATTGTAAGGTTTAAAATATTTTAAAATTATCTTATGCAAAATTAAAACGTAATTATTACCTTTCTTTTCCATATTATTTCATATCTTCCCAAATCGTTATGACTTTTTCCTTGCCAAAGAAAGGTGAAATAAATACTATATTTTTGCAGTTAGAATTCTGAAAATGCAGGGTAGTATTTACAACCTTAAAGCCGTGTCAGTTTTCAGTCATAGTTTCATACTTTGACATTTCTTTTTACGTTGAAATAATCGCAGGAATAAATGATTTCATTTAGATGTCTCTCACTGTATCTGCATATGAAATAGCTTTTAAATGACAGGAAGCTATGTTCTAATTAAGGGGTAGGCTTGCACGTTCCCACTCCTGGGACCAGCTCTCGTACATCCAGCAGTGTGCATTTATTTGCATAGGAATACCTGTGAGGGTAAATGTTGACATGAGTGCTTCTGCACCCCATATTTCTGAGGGCCATTTATATCTTGAAGTGAGAGGAGTTGATGAAAGAGCTGTGATTACTCACCGAAAACTAACTCTCCTGAGGTGATACAGGAGATTCCTGTAATGATAGGAAACTTCTTTTCACAAGCCATCCAGGTTTTACAAAATAGCTGAAGTGAAAAAGCCACATACCCTGCTGTCATTTGAGGTCCAAGAGTTACCCAATTCCTCCTTTGTAGATTTGATTGCAATTCACTTTTGGAAAGCACTGAGTCTGTTAAAATAGCTGTAAATCGAGGAAGATGAAATACTTGCTAGGTGTATAATCTAAACCCATTTCCATTAAAATAAGAAAAATAATCATAAGTTCTTTTCTTATTCTATTATTTGCACAGCTTTGCAGTGTTAGCCAAAGTTAATACCCTTTGTCATCACAAACACTGTGAAGCTGTTTATAACATGAAGTCTGTTTCATGGTCATCTCTGTCCCCATCTATCCACAGAAAGAGGAGACGTTTCACATTGTGTGTTAGGTGTCCATACCAGAAGTGTTTTGGTTTCCATGGGAACTAATTATTTAACCAAGAAAGGGGAGAGGAGAAGCAGCAGACTTTGGTAGCACAATTGAAAATAAGATCAGGTCATAAAAGTGATGATAAAAACCTGTGGAACTTTATTATGTTCCTTTAACACATGCAAATATGACATATGCTGCATAGATTTTTGTGTAAGTGACTGTGCCTAATAATCTGTTAAACGTTCTGGGTTGATCTTTTAACTGTTATGTTACAAACTCTTTGAAAGTCTGTGTGTTCACCCAGTGGATCCACGTTCGTGATCTTCTGGGAGCCTAAACTTCCCCCTTCCTCTCCATTATCCACCCTGAATGGGGAACACATCTGCCACCGTTTTTGTTCTGCCCAACCTCTCGAGTTTCTTGCTGCATGGCACTGTTCACACTGTTTCCTTTTCTCTTTGAATCTTTGAGGTGCTTTCTGTCCTTGGGCTACTTTTGACAAGCGTAGCCCACTTTCTCACCCACATTCCAGGTATTTGCACAGCCTCTTGCCTGTAATTCATTCAAGCTTCAACCAAGCCCAGTGCTGGAGTTCTGTTTTGTTTCTGAGAGGATTGCAGCTGTCAAGGTTTCATATCCCTGGTGTCTTAACCCAGCAGGTACTGGTAGAATTCTTTGTAATCACCCTTGCCTGCAGAATGCTTTGCAACATATGCTTCCTTTGTGAGATGAGAAGCTCATGTGGATGCTTTTCTGGCTTGGCTCCAGTGCTCTGTGAAGAAGTGGTCACCTTTAAAGTGGTGTTGAAGTTTGGGCAAGATTTATCTACTCCACAGGTGGGCTTTATGTGTACTGTGCATGTTGCCATGTGAGAGCATGGACCTGGAATCCACCTGAAAGAAAGAAATCTTTCTTATCTTTGCTCCTGATCTCTGATGTCTGTAGCTGCCACTTCATTTTTTCTTTTTTTCCCCTTGCCTCTTTCACAGGAGAAATGGAGTTGCCAGCGGGTGTGCCCCCTTTTACATTTCTTCTGATGAGTGGAAGGAGGGAAGAAAATTGTATCTTGTTTGCATGCAACACTTTGAAGTCAGGCTTTAAACTGAGGGAGGGCAGATTTAGATTACAGATTAGGAAGCAATTGTTCCCTGTGAGGGTGGTGAGATACTGGAGCAGGTTGGACAGAGAAGCTGTGGATGCCCCATCCCTGGAAGTGTTCAAGGCCAGGTTGAATGGGGCTTGGCCAGCCTGGTCTGGTGGAAGGTGTTCCCTGCCCATGTCAGGAGGTTGGAACTAGATGGTCTTTAAGGTCCCTTCCAACCCAAATCATTGCATGATTCTTAGGGAATGTGTATACCTGTGAGAATTTACATACAGACTGTTTCTCGCTGGTGCAGAACACACAGGTTACTGATATAAACAATTCTAGTTTTAGATGCACGCAGTTGTTTTCAATCAGAATTCTGTTCTCTATTATTCATGAACAACTGACTGAATTTACTTGTGATCTGGTGCATACGGTATATAAATATTCTCCATATGTTTGTTTATCCATTTTTTTAAAATATGATGCATAACAAAAATTGTATGAAAACTTCAGTACATCAAAAGATGTCAATATATGAACCAGGTGCATTCTATAGTACAATAAAAATAGATAAAATTCAGTATACATCAAAGAAATGTCATGAGCCACTGCTACATTTTAGAAGTAAACATTGCTTAAAAATTTATTAAAATCTATCAAAATTATTTCATGGGATAATTTGGAAGAGAAGTTAGTATAATCTGAATTTGATTTTTATGTAATTTTAAGAATAAAGGGGATTTTTGCTGAGAGAGTCCATTATTTCCAGAAACATGACCTGGTTATGACCGTAAAATCTACCACAACCTTAAAGTTAAGGGAAACAAAAAATACAGGAAACCAAAATTCCTTTAACAACCTCTACTTGGTCTCTTTGCTTTTTTTTTCCCTTTTTTTTTTCTTTTATGATCTATTTCCTTTTTTTCGGAAGCATAGTTTCTTGAAATTTAAATATTAGATTTATAAATCAGGTTGAGGAAAACGGGAGAAGAGATTGAACTTTATGGGTGATTTAAAGGTCCTTTTTCTCCCATTATTTTTATTTATATGCATGTATATGTATTCCAAACTTTTAATTGCCTTACTGTTGCTAAGTAAGCAAATTGTGTTTGATTTAGTGGCCTCCATATGATGTTTTCCATCTACTCTTTACCGTGTTCATTAAATGGGGGAAAGGATTTCATTAGCAGTTTCTGACAATCTTGCTGCTTAAGGGGTGGTGTAGGGGCTGATGGAACAAGTCCTGCTGACAGCTTTAGGGTTCATTCCGGAGGCTTTCACTCGTCCGTATGGTCTCAGCAGACAGGATTATACGTGGATGCAGCAGAGAGGGGGGTAAGGATGTGTCTGGGGAGTAGAAGGTTTCTCTGGGTTTCCTTCTGCCTACATCTCGTGTGTGGAGCTCTGGATAAGGAAAAGGGCTCTTGCAGCACATGAGGTGCAGGAGGTGTCGTATGCATCTCATCTGCACTGCAAAATGTGTGTGATATGGGAGCAGACAACATTCTGTCCCAGAAGGACACGTGAGATAGTGAGCAGTGGCCTAGTGTCATATCCTAAACAAAGCAGACTGGAATAATTTTGGTTTTAACAAGAAACAGGTTTTTCTTGTAGAATACTTTGAAAAAAATATGTAGAGTGAGATATCTAATTTTAATTTATCTTACATTATTTAGTACGTTCTCCATTTGTCTTTGGCGCAATACAGCAGGACAAAAAAAATGCCTTGTTAATTTTCAGTGTTTAAAAAACCCCTAGTATCAATTTTTGATATGTTTACAATATTCCTTTATTTTTCTTTGATTCTTCTAATCTGGTGTGTATTGTCTGCTTTTCAGTGCTGCATTTATTCTTGCTCAGGCTCTGTTGCACAATTAGAGATTCATAGCTTCTCTGGAGAGAAGGGTTCTAGGGTGTGCAGTCAGCATTGTCTGAGGCTGGGACATGAAAATTGCATGTTTTAAAAGGTCTGATGTTTTATCAGCTTCTTTTTTATGCACATCAGAATTGTGCAGGGTGATATATGGTAGCATTGCTTATTCTCTCACTGTTGAACTTAATGCCCAAAATGAAACTTACGGTCAGTTCCTGACTTTTTTTTTTTTTAACCATTAAATTGTGCTTCAAAGTCCCTTCCTCCCTACTGTTGGGAAGTGTAAGAGTGTTCCTTCATGCTTGCATAACCTTTGTCATCAAAGCACTTTACTGGCTTTTATTCTATCACTTTATCTATCTCTGATGTTTGCCTTCTCCCTTTCTCCACAGTGAAAGTATGGCTCGCAGTTAATGTCCCTTAAATCCCAGAGGTATACAACGACCGATGATAAAAAAGAAAATTCTTATATTTTTTTAACTTCCTGACCCAACATTTCTCTGAGAACAGAGAGGCAAAAGAAGATATCAGGGTCGGCAGACTTGTGATCACCAAGTGGTTTGAGGGTAAGGAAGCGGAAAAGCTATTTTTGTGGTGCAGGCTGCTGACCACGGTTTTAGTAGTTTGAGAAATCATAGCCAGAGGTTTAAATAAGCTTTTGTTTTTTAAAAAAGTCAATGGTTGTTAAGGACGTTGAAATTGGAAATTGACTAAGCCATTGACTTCTCGAGAAGAAAGGCATTATGAAAAAGTCCCTGAAAAGCAGGAAGAGACTAGTTTTAGAACTAGAGGAAAGCATTTGCAGAATGAAATTGCTTACTCCCTCCTTTTTCAGATTTGAAACAGTCTTCCTGGAGGGTCTCCTTCCTGTCAAATTCACAGCTGTTTCTGGAAGCCTACGCAGTAATTTTGAGGAACCAAAGCAGAAATATATTGGCAGTAAAATAGTTGAAACTTCTGGAAACAATTGAATCTTTCAGTATTGCTCTACTATTTTATTCGATTAACTGTTTATGAGGTACTTTAGGGGTAAAAATCTGGGCAAGACATATGTAGTATTACTGTAACCAAGGGATGCTTGATGTTCTGCCAGGCACAGCAATATGTATGGTAAGTTTATTCAGTCATCTCCCTCCATAAGCGTGGAGTCACGTGTGAAAACATAGTGGAGGGGAGGAAGGGAAGTACACAAATATTTTCCTGAGAACTAATTTAAATCACATGAATCCATATTAAATTAAGACCACTCAAATAGGATTATTAGATACTAATGTATTTAGCTCGGGGTGTTTGTGTCTAAGATGGCCAAAGCCAGTCAGGTCTTATGGTATCAACTGATGTTTTCTTTGGTCTTAAGAGTTTCAGGTCAGAAAGTAGAATTGTTATGTTTGGCACAAATTCATGTTTGAACATTTGTGTCTTTAAAGACAAACTAATGACTAAATAGTATCAACAATTGAAATACGACTTGTTTTTGCTGCTTGAGGATCTTTCACTGAAGCAGGTTTAATGTTCTTCGGCAAGATAATCAGGAGATCAGGAGATTCACCCTTATGATATATTTTTTTGGTAGTATTTTGTGACTCAAGGTGTTACACCTCCAGAACAGTCAGTCTGGCATTTTTCTCTACAATTAAATTGTGCATGTCTGAATATTTGAAAATATGTAATTTTGTTCCTAAAGAATAGCTTATAATAATAGCTTATGATAGAAACAAAATAAAGAAGATAAGGGAGAATATTTCAGGGGAAAAAAAAATCACGTTTTTCAAGACTGAAATAAGTCTGTGTTTGCTTTGCTTTTCTTGTTTGATGGATATTGGTTAATGGTATCTGCAGATCTGAGTCATCCTTCCTTCTCAAGACATTACTGTTTCTGCACAGAGACAGCTGCATTGTCTGGAAGGTGTCTTGACAAGCAGGAAAATACCTGCTTTTTATCTCACCCTGAAAATATGTAATCTGCGGTCTTTGGGGGGGCAGAAAAACTGACATCAATGAGAAATTCTGCAGCTTGAGAGAGTTCTTGTCAATTCTGGGTTTTTCAAGAGGCAGTTGGCTCTCCAGGCTATTCCATCACCTCCTGTGCATTTCCTGCATTTGTTGTACTGAATTTTAATCTACGCTTTTAGAAGGAGTGAAATTTGAGCAAGATACCTTGGATGAGGGAAAGATGACTGGGAGTTCTAGTGTGGGGAGGGCTGGTGTAGTTCAGACCAAAAAAAAAAAAAATCAAATGAGATTTAAATTACGTTTGACATGACTGAGGATTCTGTAGGTAAAAGCGTCTCTCTGTATAAGTTTGAAAAAAACACGTAGCGCCCTGTATTGGATTGGTGTGGCAAAGTTTTGGTAGCAGGGGGGCTATAGGGGTGGCTTCTTTGAGAAGCTGCTGGAAGCTTCCCCCATGTCCGTGGAGCCAACGCAAGTGGCTCCAACACGGACCTGCTGCTGGCCAAGGCCAAGCCCATCAGCAATGCTGGCAGTGCCTCTGGGGTGTGATGTGCTTAAGAAAGGGGGAAAAAAGCATGGAGAGCTGCGCCCTGTGGGAAGGACTGCTGTTAGAGAAGGTTGTGGAGAACTGTCTCCCATCAGAGGAGAACCCCATGCTAGAGCAGGAGAAGGACTTTTCTCCCCAGGGAGGAAGAAGCAGCAGAAACAACATGTGATGAACTGACCCATTCCCTGTCTACCTGTGGAACTGGGAACAAAATCAAGCCCATGAAGGAGGCAGGGGTGGGGGGAAGGTGGTTTTTTAAATTTTTTTTGTTTTTTTACTTCTCATTTTCCTGCTGTGACTTGGGTAATAAATTTAATTAATTTTCTCCAAGTTGAGTCTGTTTTGCCTGTGAGTGTAATCGGTGAGTGACCTCTCCTTGATCTTATCNTGAACTGACCCATTCCCTGTCTACCTGTGGAACTGGGAACAAAATCAAGCCCATGAAGGAGGCAGGGGTGGGGGGAAGGTGGTTTTTTTAAATTTTTTTTTTTTTTTTTACTTCTCATTTTCCTGCTGTGACTTGGGTAATAAATTTCATTAATTTTCTCCAAGTTGAGTCTGTTTTGCCTGTGAGTGTAATCGGTGAGTGACCTCTCCTTGATCTTATCTCAACTCAGGAGCTTTCCTTATATTTTCTCTCCCATGTCCAGTTGAGGAGGGGAGTGATAGAGTGGTTTTGGTGAGCACCTGGTGTCCAGCCAGGGTCAAACCATCACCCATACTAATAGAGTTTTCTGAGAACCTTGGGTTTTATTTTTAATAACAGATGCTCATCTATGTCTGAAGGTTTTTTGTTTATATGACCTCTTTGAACTGAGCAGTGCTTGTATAAAATGCTTTTGGATGAGCGAAAGTGGTAAAGTCCTGTGTCAAGTGATGGAAACCTGAGGGACTGTATTTCTCAGATACCGTGTTTTTTTCCTGAACCCCAAAGGAAGGTTGAGGTGAATGGAGGTATACCAGCATAAATCCTTTTTTCTATCATGCGTCAGAAACAGCTTTTCTGTAGAGGGTGTGTATGCTTTCAGAAGTTGTTCAGAATGGTTATTGAAAAGAAATTAGAAATATTTGCTCAAGAGACAGGGCATCAAACAGAGTTCCTGGGCGACTGCTTTACATCAGCAGAGAATTTGCAAGAAAATTGTGGGTTTGGATTTCATGATTTCTTTTAATAGAGGTGATACTGATGTTCATTTGTTTGGTAGTTAATGAGTCCTTAGAATACAATCAGATCGTTGATATGTTGAAATATGTTATTTTACGTTACAGAATTATACCAAAGTTGCTTAATCCTACCTAATATTTCTCATGAGCCTGCAGATCTCTTTACATGTATAACTGTTGGCCCATTGATTGTAATTGAACTACATTCTACTTCTCTGATCTGTATGTTAGTATTTTTAATAGTGACAATTTCATTTCTGTGCTATACCTTTCCTCAGCTGCTAGGTATCAGAGTATTTTCTATTTGTTGCTTTATTACATCTTTAAAACCTTGTGGCTCTCTCATGCAACAGATTTGGGGGAGGGTGAAGATATTTGTTCTTAGTTTTACAAAAACTTCTAGGAAAT
Organism: Oxyruncus cristatus; assembly: GCA_013399855.1. NCBI lineage: Eukaryota > Metazoa > Chordata > Aves > Passeriformes > Cotingidae > Oxyruncus > Oxyruncus cristatus. The sequence continues at coordinate 3,395,534 of VXAY01005517.1, forward strand.
TACTGGTCTTTAGTTGTAAATCCAGAAACAAAACCAAACAAACAGAAAAAAGACTGCAAGCAGTCTTGAAACAAACTGATTTTGGAAATTTAAATTCAAAAGTATTTGTAATCCAGGATCTAATTTAATCTTGCTTTTATTCTGTATAAATCAGAATATATAAAAATATCAATATTACATATTATACTACTATTATAATATTTATAATTATTGTTATTGTAATTATTTTATTATTACTTAATTCATTGAGGAGGATTGTGGGAGAAAGAGAGAGAGGTTTACTCAGGATATAAAAATTGTTCCTGAAATAACTTCAAAAACTGAAGAGTAAAACAGAGTCCACCAGATGGGCTGGGGGAAGGTATCCAACTAAATTCTGGAAGTGTGGACCTTTTTTTTCCGGTTTGTTGCTCCATCTTCCATGCTGTATGGGTGTGCTTCAGCTGTTCCATGAGGATATCCTTATTTAGAGTACCCTGTGTGTGTACACACATCTTGAACCAGTCTAACTGACAATACTGACGTTTATGAAGCAACTTCTTTTCCAGGTTGTTTTATGTCACTGTGGAAGTAGTTTAACATTTTAAGTTTTGCTCTCACTTACAGTGGTGGAAGTTTCCTGGGTTAACAAACTCTATTAGATGCTGCTTATAGGGATTTTTTTCCCCCCCTTCTTTGTTAACATTTTGAACTGGCCGTAGAAGGTAGAGAATTTTAGACACAGTGTACGACCTCCATAACCTTATTAGAAATCCTCTTACAGTTTAATTTTGTTAAATCTCCAATCACTTCTCTCTTCATATTCTTTTCAGGGATGCAAGCAACCTTAGTCTTAATTTTATATGATGCTTAGAAGATACCTCTGCTTCTCTTAAATAGTAGATTTAATTTTTTTCTAGTGAAAAAATAATGAATCTAAGTCTAGACAATGCAATCTGTGGTGTGTGCACTGAAACCATTCTTTCTCTTGGTTAGTCTATCATCATTTTCTTAACAACTAGTACAATTCTATAGGAAGCTCAACCCCAGTAATTCTCAATCCTTCCAGACAATTATGCAACGTTAACTCTGTACTGTAAATAAAAATAGTGCAGGAAAATTTACAGACTAGCTCAGGAGTATTTAGGATGGTCTTGCATTCTAACAATGGTCTATAAATCCTATATTGAGAACCATCATCAGAGGAGGAAAATTGAAAGTCTATATCCTCTGTAGAAGGACAATGAGCAAGACTGGAGTTCTGTGACTTCCCAGTAAGTTTGCAGGAGAACAACCCTCTTTGCTTCACCAGGCATCTGTGGTGTGGGATTTTTATTCTCTAAATTTAAAGGGCAGCAGCAGAGCAATCTGTTGTTTGTATAGAAAGGAGTGATGGTAAAGAAAGAAAATACACTCAAGGGAATATCTACTCCACTCTAAGATGCCACTTGAAAAATAAGCTCGGGGAAATGTTTGCACAGCATGAGGCACAGAAGCAGAGGAAAAGCAGGAGGCAGTGGGTCAGTCTTCAATATAGAGCATGCACATGGAACAGCTCTTCCCAAAGAAGAGATCTGTTTTTAAAACTGTTGTATTTCTGAAATCCACTGAAGGATTAGATCTGACAGGAGGACTTGACAGTGTTCTGAGCAATGAGCATGGTTTTGAGGTGATGGGAGTAGCTTTTCCCTGTCAACCTCAGCTCAGAGGTCCAGGCCAGGTCTCAATCAAGCAGATGTTGTTACACAGAATAATCTAGTGTATCAGATTGATGAAGAGGACATATGTGAAGGTCATTTGACTTGAGACCAGTTATATTCACAGTAGCTGAGATAACAACATTCTGACTATAATTTTTTTCTTCTTCCTGGTAGCCTGCCAATGAAGTCCAATATTATCTGCACCTATTTTAATAAGTTCCACTAGATATTTCTAGAAAATATGCTCACAGATTTGAATTTTATTGAAGCTGGAGTGGGTGGAAGAAGGATTTAGAGAAAAATCTTAGCTAATCACTGGTTGAAACCGAAGTAAGCTAAATCCTCTGAATGTTGAGACAATGTTACTATTTGAAAAATGATTTGTTTTTTTTTTTTTCCCCATGGAAAGTATGCTAAGTGATTCTAAGTGAATTTTTTGGCTATGTTAAATGCTTTGTGGTATCTACTTGTGCAGATGGACTATTGCTAGTCCTGCTGTAAGCAAACAGGAACAGAAGAAGGCAACTTGGGGTGAAACCAAAAGTCACAAAATAATGATTCCTTTCACTGGCATTAAGTTTGTGCGTATTTTTTGGGACCGGATGAAGAGGAGGGTTGGTGCTATGGCAGTGAATCTCTAGAACGCCCAGGCAATGAAACTCTTCCTGATTGTTTACTTTTAAAGTCAAAGGAATGCACTTCTTTTTATTTTTTTATGAATGATCTGTCCATCTCTCACATTATTAGACCTCATTACTGTTTACAGCTTCCTCCCAGGGGGAAGTGGAGGGGCAGGCACTGATCTCTTCTCTCTGGTGACCAGTGACAGGACCCAAGGGAATGGCACGAGGCTGAGTCAGGGGAGGTTTAAGTTGGATGTTAGAAAGAGGTTCTTCAGCCAGAGGGTGGTCGGGCACTGAACAGGCTCTCCAGGGCAGTGGGCACAGCACCAAGGCTGACAGAGTTCCAGAAGTGTTTGGACAACACTCTCAGGCATGTGGCAGGATTTCTGAGGCTGTCCTGTGCAGGTTCAGGAGTTGAACTTTGATCCTTGTGGGCCCTTCAAACTCAGAATATTCTGTCGTTCTGTTATATTAGAGAAGTCCTGCTTTTACAGCTTGTCATATCTGCTGCTCTCTTTAGAGTCCCTGTATGCTAATTCCACACAATTTAAACTCGCTTTTGGTGAAAGAATAGACTGCAGACTTAAACCCATATAGGGTAATGGTACCTGTGTCAAAGAGATTTGGTTATAAAACTGTGCTGTTCCAGAAAGGCAGGTTCTTTTGAATAATTAGCTAACAACAGTTTGTGCTGGTGATGTGATACCAAATTTGAAAGGGAAAATGAGTTTCTGTTAACTGTGCACAACTGGTAATTAAACTCAGTAAATATCAATGTTCTGTTTCTCCAAATGCTTCCAGAGAACGCCCTCTTTGTACCCAAGACAGAGCTCAGCAGGCCTGTGCTGTAAAAACAGGCCAGACAAAACTAGATTGCTTGCCCCCCACACTGAAGTGCTTCGAGATAGTGTTGAATGATAAATTTCTGTTGGAGCTTACAATTATGACAAGTGATTGATAACAAGAAGTAAAATAATAAACTTTAATTGGTAAGTGCTTATTAGAAAGGGAAGAAATCTTATGTCAAACTTATAGTGAGTGATTCAGATGCAGTTTAACTCCATTTACAGCTAATTTCAAATTTCTTATAGGGTCTTACACTTAAAAAACTCTGTTATTAAGTACTGAGGTGTTTCCCAGCTTCCCATTTTGGCAGTCTTTAGCTTTCTGAAGGACTTTTTGGCTGGATTGACTTTATATAGTGTAAAGTAATAAGCTGCTGGAAGGTCTATGCTTCACTGTTTCTGCCTGTCTGTATAGAAAATACACTAAGTCCTCTTTCAAAGCAAGTGTAGCTTCCAAGTTTACATCAAATGTTCTCAATTATGTGCAATCCACTTAGTGCATTTTTCTGCCTGATGGAAACAATGTCAGGTGAATTTTCATCATTGCTGTCCAGTTTTTCCACAGCTGTAAAATGGTCAGTTAATTCTAGCAGGTTTAAATTATATCAGAAAGTACCCTGCGTGCTGCCCTGAGTTGTGTTAGAGGGCCAATTTTGATGTTCAAAGATGATTAGCAAAATGAAACCATTAATTCCAATGAAAATCCTTAGATTCTTGGGGTTTTTTTTCTCTTTTAGAGAAAGTACTGGTTTCAATAAAGATGTGAATCTGTTGATTTTCCTAAGTCAGGTTTACTAGGTATTTCCAGAGCACTTTTGGACATTAGCATCAGGGAAAAGTGATAATAGACTTGAAAAATTTAGGAATCCATGTTGTCAGGCTGGATCATTGCAGCTTTTGAATTAGTTTTCCAGCAGTTCTTTATTATTTTTTTTTTTAAATGCTTATTCTAATTTAGACAAATAGTTTCCTGATGTCAGTCACAAATCAGAGTGGAATGTGACTTTTGGACTTGGTAGAATTTTTTTCCAAAGCTATGGATTGTTTCCTTGGTCTTTTGGTGAGATGGTCAGTTGGTTGGTTTATTGGTCTTACTGCTCATCTCTCGTTTGGTTTACAGATCAGTTTTAGTGTTTTACTTGAAGTCTTAGGGATTCAATGGAATGTTAGCAATGGTCTGTTAAGACCCAGGAAATCATGCTTGGATTATGGTCTTCACGATGAAACTCAATTAGATTTGCCTTACTTCTATTTACTAAAGTTTTCATATTGGAAAACCAATAATTGGTTGCATTTCAGTAAAAAGTTCATAGACATTGAACAAATTTAATGTCTCTGGTTACTTTTGTTCTTCTCAGGGATCCAGTACAAAAGCTGTGAGCAGATATTTTTTGTTATTGTATTATAGACAGTGCTTTGTGCTTCTATATTCCCAAATTTTCTCACTTCCAAAGTCTTAAAAAAAAAAAAACAAATGCTCACGTATCAGACATTTGGAATTCAAAACCGACTTTCTAAAATGATTCTACTGATAAATTATAATAACTCAGAAGTTGACAGATTTGCCACAGAGGGATGGATTTCTTCTATTATCTAGGCTAGCAAAATAATTTGTACAAACTATTTATCACATTTTAAACATTCACCCTACCCCAACGAACCCCAAATGAAATGAAAACAAAAAACCCCCGACCCCTCAGCCAACAAAACCCCTCAGCAATCTAAAGAGCTTGCCTTAAAATATGCAGACTTTTAAGTTACAGATATACTTAAGCCTCACTGTAGAGATTAACTGGAAAAATGTTTGTGTCTTTTTATAATTTCATATCAAATCACATTAAAAGTCAGCTTCCTGGGATATTTCACCCATGGTGACACCTTGTTTAGAAATAGTGCTTCCAATTTTATTTATATTAAAAAAAAAAAAATTAATATTGGGATCTGCAAATAAGGATTCCAGGTTCATTAGTGTTCACTGTTCATTCATAACATAAAGGGCTAATGGTGCAGACAAGAAGGGAGACCGTAACCAAGTGAGTGACCTAAGGGACTTCTTCTTTAAGCCACCCTGTCCTTGTAACCAGAGCAGGACAACACTCATTCCGAAAAGATGCGCCTCTATAGAGTAGGTCAATCTCCAGGTACTTAATAATTCTCTTATAATTGGTTTGATTTCAGATAATAAGACCCTGTTTATGTACTGTATTCTCAAAAGCTCAAATCTGCATCAGAATCTTGCACTGGAATGCCCCCTTTCTTTTGAACTTGAGAGGTTAATATGAACATCAGGAGCACAACTCTGTTACTTGTCAGGTTATTTCATGCTTGGGCCAGGAAGTCCCAGAAGTCCTTGAGGGGATTCTGGTCCAATTCCTTTTTGCTCTTGTTCATATTTATCTTCTTCAGTGAGGACAGAGCTTGTATATCCTCATCTGGACTCCCTGGACAGTAGCTGGGAGGGCAAAACCCCCTGAAGTACAGGCACATCAAATGCAGGACATAGCAGACAGTGTTCCTGCCCTTAGTCTTACATACACCTTTGTGACTGCTGGGCTGGGACTTCCAAGTGTTTTCTGTAGAACTAGTATTTGCTTAGTGTCTGGAAATGCCAGAAAATGGAGACTTGTTTCCAACAAAATAGAACAAAAAAATCCTTCAGGTGAGAAGATGGAGAAACTTAACACACAAAAGTCTGAGATGAAAAAGTGTATACTCAGACCTCTCTCATTGGACAAGTCTTTTAGGCCTTTTTGAAGAACAAAAAAGGGATTAAAGTATGTCCTTGTATTTTTCTTGGGTGTTAAAGCGTAGCATCAAGGCACTCATGAATGGAAGTGCTAGAGCTGATAATTAGATCACCAATGGACTTTATGACACACTGAGGGAAATAGTGCAAATTTCCCATTGTCTTGTAGATATCTTCCCTTGCCTTACAGAGAGGCCACAGTATGAACATTCTTCATGTTGTATTTCAGTAAAAACCTATAAAAAGCCTCATCTCTATTGGCCTATGAAGGAAAAAGAGACCCCATTTCATAAGGCACAATTGTTCAGTAAGCTAGTGCTCCTTGAGAACATCTTGAATGGATAGCATTTAAAAGCATGTTAAGTGGGCCAGGTGGAGCTGGATGACTTGCTCGAGCTGATCTCAAATTGTGTTTCCAACTAGTAATATTTTAGTCTACTGTTGTCACCAGTAAAGGGTAAGTAGAGGATGAAATACATTCTGCTCTCTTTCACTAACGGAAAAGTTTTGCATCCTGTCAGGTTTATTGCTTGTGTTTGTTGTTACACACTAGTTTGTTTGCTGTTCTTTCTGTAATGGATGTAGCTATTATTTTCTTGGAATGCATGATAGTCCTGGGAACATAAGGCTTGTCCTGGGCTCGAGACAGCTTTTCTTTGCAGGAGTGCCTCTCTGTTAGAGGCAAAAATATAAGAATGCCAAGTGAGTTTCTGTCCTGTAGTAAGAAATGTGGCATAAATAGATGAGATGGGCCTTGACTGCATCCTTTTTAAGAGGAAGGAATACCAATATACTGGATAAATCGGAGCTGCAATTTACACCACCTATTTCTGTGCATGTGAACTGTATTTTGCAGAGGAATTATTTGTGAAGTAAACAACAGTGGAAAGAATTGTACCATAGTTCTGGAATTCTAAATGAAAGATTTTGCTTGGGTGGGGGTTTTTTCAATTTTGTTTGTGCTTATTTATTTACATTTCTAAAAATAACCTGTATTAAAAAGCTTGTAAAATAACTTACCAAGGATAGAGAGGAACTCAAAATTAACATCTCACCTAACTGTCTCATTGATCATAAAATATGGAAAACCCACATAGTCGTGTTTTTATCCAACTTTTTTGAAGTTTTGCCTTTTGGCACCTACTTGCTCTGGCCTTCTGTCCCACTGATCCGAGAACAACTCCTGACTAATGCATCAGTTTCTAGAACACTCTTACTTTTAGAACTACATCCTGTAACCCTATGATACTATTTTGCTGTAGCAACTTGCCAACAGAATTACAATCAGAAGAGATATGTGGTATAATTGTTATGGACAGAGACTGTTTTCATTACTTTGCGCATTACAGCGTTCTCTAAAAGGCTGTGCCTGGGCAGAGAGAAAGCCCTTGTTTGTCTTGTCCTGACGTGGGGTCAGATGGAGCCACCTGGCTCATGGATGTATTCAAGAAGAAATAAACTCCTGTCGTGCAATCTGAGGCAAGAACAAGATAGAAGTGATCATGCAGGAAACCTACGGTGCAGCAGGGGCTGAGACTGCTGAGGAAGCACATGAAATGTTGTACCTAGAGATGTAACAGAGTGTGTGTTACAGTTCTGCAGCCTTGGAAGCCCTGAAGAATAGCTTGGCTGAGAGCAAGCCTGGGAGTAAAGGAAAACCCAGCAAGGATGCAACAGGAAGACAGTAGTTTACAAATCTCATTTATTTCTGATCTCAGTCCTTTTTAATTCTCCCCATACCAAAAATTATTTGTTCTGTTGTGTTTTTAAAAAACCTGGTGTTTGAGCTTAAAAGCTGTTCTGATCTTTTTAGATGTGCTTGTTTTTAAGAAAGGGTCTAGATGGATTTTTGTCAAAGCTCCAACCAATTTGAGCTCCTGTCATTCTAATAGGTGCTGACTTGTTTGTCTATACTCTCAGTGAGTATTGCTATTTTAAAGTCTGTTTGTGCTTGCTGGTATTTTTATGGAATAATGGGAGTATAGAAATTAGACCTGTAAAAATTGTGGGTTTGTATATGCATTTGTATTTTCAAATGCATGAAGCATAAAGAAAAAATGATGGATATTGTAAACACATGGCTATTTTCTTGTTACCTGAACTGACTGCACTTAAAATTTTGACCATTTTTCATGGCATGAACTTATGTTCAAGTGGAAATCTGTATATTGAATGCTTGGGAATGCAACTGAGTATTTTTAACTTCTGTGAGGTTTTATGTGAAGTAAGGAAGGCAAGATACTGTTTGTAAATATCTCTTTGGCTAGTAGACCTCATTATACAATTTTTTTTTTTTTTTTTTTTTTTTTTTTTTTTTTTTTTTTTTTTTAGTTAATACAGAAGGGACTCTCTATGAAGTTTTATTTCCCCCCAACACCCCCAAGCTTATTTCTTGTACTACAGGAAGATTTTTTTCAGAGGGAAACACTTTTCTCATTGACAGAACAAGTTAGTAAAGAGTATACTTGTCTCTTGTTCCCTTTTGGTCTATAATGTAATAGTCCAGAATTTAAATTTTGCTGTTTATCAGTGTTAAATCAGTGCTGGGTAGATATTGAACGCTCTTGTATTTGGAGTAAAAAGAAAAAAAAACAAAAATAGAGCCAAAGAGTTTTTGTTACAGTATTGTGAATGCCTTTCTCATTTGTTCTGTGCCAAGTGGCCTTGAAGTCTGTAATACTGCCCTGAAAGCTCACGGCTGCACAAAACTTTGATATCACTTTTCATCTTATCCCTAAGCAGTAAACTCTGAGTTGTATTAGATGATTTTTTTTTTCTCAAAAAGGGGACAACTGCTGAGCAAACAACTGATTCAAACCTTTGAAGAACTATAGGACTGTCCTGTGATTCAATGGAGCCAAACAACCAAGTAATATATTGTTGATTTTACATTTTTGGTTGCATTTATTGCTGAAACCACAAACATTGTCAGGTATCTTCTATTCTTGTAGTTAGTATCCAGTTGGTTCAGTCCAGTCAGTAGTTAGTCTGTTTCGAAAACATGAGGATTAAGAAATGTCTTTTTTACCCTTTCAAACATAGGAATGTTCTGCAGCTTCTGGCCTCTGTGGTGTGCCTTTTTGTTTCCCATCCCTGGGGACAGTATGTGATTCCTAACAGAGCTGGACTTTAAAGGTGGAATTTCCTTCAAAATAAGGACAAGGTCATTGCTCTTGATGTGAATTGTTCAGTAAAATATATTTTCTGCCGGAAAAATTCCAGTTATTAGGTTCTTCCAGATGCTTGATAAGTGCTCTAGTTGGTGGACCAAAGCTAGTCTCTCATGCTGGGCCTTAGGGCAAGTGTTTGTAATTACACTAAGTAGAATGCTTTCTGAAGAGAATGAGAGCTCTTAGCTTGGGTCTTCAGGCACGCTCAGTCAGTTTGAGGAGATATTTAGCCCTACATGGGAAATAATGAACTGGAGAGTGGCCCTCACTTGTGTGGGTTTTTTTTAGTAAAAGCTTTGGGACCCCCTTGCCACAGGATGCTGTAGATGTGAAGAGTTTTCACAGGTTCAGAGAAAACTGGACTAATTCTTAGGGGGAAAATGAATCATTACAGTCTGCTAAATACAGACATATTTAAGAAGCTCCTGAGCTGTGGGTTGTTGTATTATAGGTGAAAACATGTAATATATAACTTTTTCAGTGAGGAGAGAGTGAGCTAAATAGGTCAGTATGGCTGTTCTTACATTCTTGGTGTGTTTAGTGGGAAGAATAGTGATATCAACATGACTCGCAGGTGAGAGCCTTATCTGCAAGATTTACTGTCTGTGTGTGCGAGATGTGAGATTGGTGGCTGTTTTGCAAAACATTTCTAAGCTATCTAGGTCTTTGTTTCCCATTTAATTGAATTCCTGTTTTCTAGTCAACCTTTTCCTTAAGCAAAAAAAAAAGCAGGGAAGGAAAGTCATGGATGATAAATAATGGCTCGATGGTGAGGCTCAGTGAAAGTGCAGTAGAGCAACTTTGTCAATTGGGAAATAAATGCAATTTTACTACATTTTTTTATGTAAGAGGGGCAAGGAAAATGTGTGAGAACAAAGAGAAGCAGGCAATTGTAGGCAATTATTTCCTAGCAAGAGGTATAATCCTAAAATAGGAAATACTGTAGTAGGTGCTAAGAGTTTCTTTCCCTGCTGAAGTGTCTCACCTGGTGTAGTTTTTCTAGTGCCTCCACACCTGAGAATTCCTCAATAGGTTTTTATTTGAGCAGCACTTTGGTTTGTGGAGGCCAAGCAATTACAGTTCTAGCACAATTACAAATCTAGCTGGAGTCAGTGCTCCCATTAACAGTAATGGAGGTTGGGTCTCTGCTCCTGAACACAGCAATCTACGTTCACCCATAATTGTCTATAAAATCAAATCATATCCACTTTAGTATTTGACATTGCTCCCTATGACAGTCCTGTAAACACATCAAAATTCCTTTCTTGGATGTGTAGAATATACTCCTTTGTATCCTTTTGAACCATTTCTGCTAATTTAAGATGTTCTAGCGTGTTGCAGTGGGAAATAACTGCTGAAGATGGTTAACCTATTGATCTGCTACTACTTGCCCTGCATTGCTTTTCTCCTCCCATTCCTCTTCTCTGCTTTCTCATTATGCATAGCTCTCATGTTAGTGTTAGTCTTGGAGATTAAAATATTCATATATTCCAAAAAAGAGGGTTTTTATGTGGGATACAGTAGTGTTTTGTAGTAGTAACATCATCATTTGTTTTTAAGGAATGGAATGTGTGATTGTATTGCTTCTGTTGGTTTAACAGATATGTTTATGAATGTTAATGATGAACACAGACCACTTTATCTTATGAAAAAAAGGAAATAAAATCTTGATAAAATCTTTCAACTTTCAAAGCTCTTTCTGTTCATTGTTTATGTATGGTACTGCAGCCTCCATATTTTTGGACTGGAACTCCTATTAAAACTGCAAGTTTTGAAAGTTTAAAGAATGCATTGATACATCTTTATTGAGATCATCTTTAATCCTATATTGTTCCAGTTTCTTTGAATCTACTCATTTGGCAAACTTGGAACTTTTTTTTCTCTTTTAAGTGATTTAGCATATTTTTTTTTTCTGTCTTCAGAGATAGAAAAGTTGTAATGCTGTAATAGCAATTACAATTAATATTGTAATTTTTAAAGGGGAAAAAAGAATAATTTATTCACTTGGAATATGCACCTTGTTGTTCGCTTTGCTAAACTACTTCTCATCACACGGAAGTATTTTTATTTATTTGTGATGACCGTTTCAGTGTGCTATTTGTTCAGAATGCTTTTCTTAAGCTTGAACAGTAGTTTCTTATTTTTATCACCTTATCTTTGTTTTCCCCGGGAGCATTGCTAGCCTACCAAGCCGTGATAATTTCCATGAAATGCCACGATCGGGGGAAAATGACACTGTCCAAGTCTCAAGGTGATATCAGAAACATTGTGTGCATTTCCTAGCTGAGATCTGTTAAAAGAAGTGCCATGTATATGTGACAAACACATAGGTGAGCGTTAATTTGATTAACGCTCCTGGCCACCGAGGAATAAGGGTCTGCCAATTTAGTAATGTAATGAGACTCTATCAAAATCCATATGTTAAAGCTTTTTCATCTGTGCTGAAGTCTTTGCGATGTTTATGAGTGTTTGCAATGTAAACGCTACGGGCTTTTCTAGGTCATTTAGCATTGTATGAGAAATCACTGCTCTGACCCCATATGGTGAAGCGTCAGAAGCTAAACAGATTGGCAGGGCAGGGTCATAATGCACTATAATCCTTGAGGACATCAGATGCTGTTTAGCCAATTCAAAGCAGCTTGACATTCCTTTCACCAGTGACACTTTATTTCTCTGTAATAGTTCTGTCACAAAAACTAACTGCGGCAGACAGATTTGATATGAATTTTCCTGAAGTAGTTTCTGAAGAGGTGGACAGGGTTTAATTCTAATATATATTGTGCTTTAGTTGGTTCATACAACAAACTACACGTCTTGGAAGTGGAATAAATCTCTGACTCTTGCAGTTTTTCCTGAATGCATTACTAGGTCATGAGGGAAGAGTTTATGTACTTTGAAGTATTGTGGTTTAGTAGTCAAATCACAAAGGTGATAGATAGGCCTCCTACATTCTATTTTCATAACTATTATTTGCTATGAATAAAAATCCCATTGCGCTTCCTCTGATTTCTCTTATGCATTCCATAGTATGAAGAGGAAAAGAGGATCTGCAGAAAAGGAGGGACCTCAGGAGACTGACTGGTCTGTCTCCTGATGCACGATGGAATCAAAGCACAAATAGATGCTGGCAGAACTTATACTAAAAGATCTCTAATGATAGTAACTTCACACCTTCTGTAAGCAATCTGTTCCAGGGCTGCAATAAAGTAATTTTTTTAGGCTGGCTTTTTAGCTCTTCTACTCATAAAAACAATGTGATACATTGCAGGAAGAAAGATGGTGGATTTTGCATGAGAATCATTGAAGGTATTTTTTCCTAGAGAGCACAAATGCTGCTTCTCTTTCTAGTTATTATGGTAAAACATCCAACCAGGACTCATCAGTACTTTAGTGTGTGTGTGCATGTGTGCGAAATAAATATCTAAACATGAAAACTGTAATATCATCAACATTGTTTAGAAAAAAACTGCTAAAAATTGTTGGAGATTTATATCCCTGAAGCTTAAGGATCGAGGATATGGAGATTCTATTCATAGCAGTCCTCTTTGCCAAAATTTGAACTTGCTAGTTTTTGCATCTCTTTATTTTTTTTTTTTTCCTTTAGAGATATAACACTTAGTGGTGTTGTAGAAGGTTAAGAATCTGACATTTATTACATGTTTTTCCTCTGCCTCTCCCTTAATCTCAGCTCCTCAATGAGTTTGCTTTAATTTTATCAAATTGGTTTTATCAGACCCAAGTTATATCTGTAAATACAAGAGAATTGTATCTAAACCTTAATATCTGAGCTAAACTGCATCTGAAGTTATTTCATATAGAATATATGTGTTTGAAGGTGTGTTTTCATGGTGGTTTTTTTTCTATGTGCCAACTGTATTTGGAGGCTGCTTTATGATATTCATCAAGGTCAATGTTGTGTTTTAACTCCTAAGTAGAAGTTTATTTAAAAATGGTCATTGTAGAATTGCAGCTTGAGGTGTATTTGCTATGAAACACAGTGAACATATCTGTGCACAGTGTGTATGAACTCACAATACAATTATTTATAGAATATATATATATATTGACCTGTGAAAAATATTTGGATTTTTTTGGATGGCAGTTGCAGTTGGAGAAGAATGTCAGCTCTTCTTCTGTTACACAGGATGTTATTCATCATGAAATACAGGGTTATTTAGCTCGGGCACTTCAAAATTTCTTTTAATCTCCACAAAACACTGCGTTCCTGAAAGCATCATTGATCATCCATCTCTAAAATTACCTCATAGCATTGTTCCTCTTGCTAATGTTCTTTACTCTTTTTCCTCTCCCACTTTTTGCTTTTGTAGATTCATTTACATATTCTCTCATTAGTTTGTCTCCCCTCCCTTTAGAAATAAGGTATCAGCTTTGTCTTTTCTTGACTTTCAGTTTTGGTATAAATTTTGAATTCAACCATAAATCCTGGGGTTTCAGATAGCTTAGGTGTTTTGGTTTCTGTTGTTTTGGGGTTTTTTTGCTTTTCTGCTAGAGAAACATTAAAAAAATAGCAATTTTGGATAACACTCAGCTATCAAACTCCATACTCCTATATTTTGGGCTTCTTTTTATACGTAAACCAACTTGTTCAATAGCATCATTCTGAAAAAGTCTGACATGGCACAATATTTGATCTTTTTGTGTCTGCTTTGACTACTCATTTCAGCAAGTAATATGTGTCGTGCTGTTACACATGACTCCCCAGACTGTCTTAAGAGCAATGCTCCTACAAAAGCTTTTCAAATTTGTGAAGAGCAGAAGAATGTATAACAACCTTGTAGTGTTCCTGGACTCATTATGATAAATAGGGAGGGGTTTTTTTCCTGGAGTCATTAATAGACCTGTATTCTCAAACAGTTATTTACTATTGCAGGTTATTGTATTTTATAATTCTATGCTAAGAAACTTTGTTCAAATGCTTGGCTTGCTCAGACAATGTTTAAATTTTAATCTGCAGTGAATAACAAGTGTGGAATTCTTTTGTTATCTGTCAGCATTTTATATTATCCAGTGGGAATCTTGTGCATCTTCACAGGAGACCCATCTGTTTTACTGTTCTTCTCATTATGCCAATCAAAAAGTCACTTCTAATAGTATGAAGAGCCACACATTTTTGGTTGTCATAGTAGAAAATGAGCCTCCCGTCCCTCCCTCCCATAACAAGATGTTTTAGGTCTAAGAACTCAAGATTTCTGAATAGAACACTCAGTGAGTTACCTTTTAACTCAGATTTTAATTAGTTGATGTAATAACTATTGACTTTTCTTTAGGGATATGCCAGTATTATTGATATGACAATTAAAAGCAAAAGGATTAGTCTATTAAAGAAGTACTAATTGACTTTTGTCTTACTAAGCTAAACAATTAAGAGCTGATTGGTCAAAAAAATAAAGTGAGCTGTATCTGTAATTATTGAACTCTGGATTTCACTTCTTATCCTATTTGTATTTTTTTAAATGTTTTCACTTGAATAATCTGCCAAATTGATAGATGTTTTCAGATGAATTTTAATTTATCATGAATAGAAATTACAAAAGTAGTTTGTGTTTCTAGCGTTCTTGTCGATGCAGTAGTGGAATGGTTTTTAGACAAAGGAGAAAGCTTTCTAGAGATCTGTAAATTGTTATGTTTTGAGGTGCTGATAGAGCTAATCATGTTTACTGATAAGGTGGTTATTCATTGTGCTTAATACTGTATCTTAATGCATTAACTTGACTTCCTGTAATGCGGTGTGGTTTCCTCAGTTTGTAGAGTGGATGTAAGTTGTGCCTAATGGTATTTGTTGAAGGTTGATCCCTCTGGTCATGACAGGAACGTCAGTTCCTGTTGCATGGACAAAAATGATTGCACAAGACATATCTTGTACTATGTTAAGTTTTTTGTCTTGACCTTTTCAGCATTGTCCTTACAAACACCATTGTCTTATTTGAAGTAAAACCTCAGCTACTTTGTTGTCAACAGGCACAAGTGTTATCCTTTTCTCTTTGGGAAAAGTCAACTTTGAAATTTTGAAAATATATGAAATCCAACAATGTTATAACAACAGAAGTTTTAGTACAACAGAATGAGTTTAACACCTTTTTCTCCTATGCTATATAGATAGAAAAATAATTTTCCCCTTAGAGTTAGATTTTAGTTGTGTTGCTGATGGAGAATTGAAATGTTTAAGTGCTAAATTGAAATTAAACTCTTGCTGACAGCTCTTATTTATCAATTGAAATAGTTTCTGTGTGCTAAACATTGCTCTCCCTTTTCTTCCAATCCAGGGAACTGATGTAGCTTCAGAATCAAGATCTAGGAAGACAAGGTAAGACTTGACGGATATAAATTGAAGTTTATGGTCTTATTTTGCTGTTTTGGATTTAACTTTTGCCTAACGTTCCAGTGCTTAGAAGGCTTGGTACTCTTCTTGTGAAACTCTATTCTTGTCACTTTATTTTCATGAGAAAAGAAGGTTTTAAATTCCCTGGAAATTTTTTCCCTTTGTGATGGTGTGGTACTTCCTGTTTTCAAAATTTTCTGGTTTTCCCTTGTGGTGTAGGACAGTGGATGACTCCAGGTTGCTCATGTTCCTTCATCACATTAGTCTTAGAGTTTAAGCAGAAATTTATGAAAAAAACCCCCATCCTTTGCATTTTTCAAAAATTTACTTTTAGGTAGTTTGTGATGTTCACGTGTTTTCATTATTGCCTATTTTTTGTGTCCAAATATCATGGCTTAAAATACTTACAGCAGTCACTGAAAGGAAATTCAGTGACATACAGAGTGCGTGGAAGAGTGTTACACAGAGTGTCAACTGTTTACTCAGTTGTGTTGCTTGTGGGTGCTTAGAACTACAGGCCTCACTTTCTTCGGGGCTTGGTTGTTTTTTAGATTCTGTGGTGGTTCTTTGTGTTGGGTTGTTGGTGTTTGTTTTGGATTTTAATGCACGTCTTGTATCACTTCAGGAATATCTGAGGTGCTTCAGGGTTAGCTAGCGATAAACACGGGGTGAGAGAGGATGAGTGCTGCTGCGGTGAATCACGTGGAGATGGGCAGAAGGAAATGGCATACAGGGAGCCATAAAACTGCCTCCAGTTTTCTCTCTAGTAGCACTCTGTGTCTTGGCTGATAACATATCAAAGGAACAAGGAGAACAGCTGTCTGCTTTGTTATAAAACTGCCTATACTTGCTGCTCCCCAGGCAGCCCAGTCCCTCGTCCAGGGGATCGCGGGGCTAACAGCACAAATCAGACGTCTGCCTGCTGCCTTCATCTGCTCTTCCCCTCCTCCCAGGCCAACCTCGGCGTACTCATGTGATTGCAGTCTTTGTATGTCAGCAGACAGGACTTCTGGAAGCTATGCAGCTCAGAATTACTTTTGTGTTCCTGTGGAAAGGACAGAAAAACATCTAGAAGAGAGAGTGAGATGGCTTAAACTGAACTGAAGGAACTCGCGTTAAATGCCTGGAACTAGAAGTACATTTCATGGAGGGGGTTTAGGAGGAAGAACAACTTTGTTAGGGGAGTTCAGGAAGAATTGTGAAGGTGTTGGCACAGCAGAATGTATTTATATCTGAGCAGAGATGGAGGTAGAGACAAAAAAATACATAATCCTGTAGTTCAGACCCAAACTTTATCCAGAAAGTAACATTGTCAAACATTTAGATAAGAACGTGGTATGAAAAGTAGATGTGAAGAGCTGCAAGTTCTTAATAAACTTGAATGAAAATTTATATCAAAGGGTATGTGGCACTTTCAAGAACTGAGGCATCTGAGAAGTGAATGGATGTTTTACTCAGTTTTAAAAGTTGTTGAATTCTTTATCTGTAGCACACTGTAGGTGGAGTTGGGGCTCTTGCATGTTGTGGAGTGGGAATGGCAGTCTGGAAGGAGAAGCAAATAAAAACGTCAGAGCCTGGGGTGCTAATGTTGATGGTCATGGAGTTAAGTAACATTACAGGAGGTTCCTGAAGCAGTATTATCTCAGAAATACAGAAAGAAGGACAACACTGCCATGTTTTTTCAGTCAGAAAATCACTAGTTTCCAACCATGAGAATAGTAGTTTTTTTTAAAAAATGGAACTAGCAGATTAGGTTTTCTATCATCTGTTTAGCTGAGTATTTTGTTTTGCTGCAAGCAAATCACCTGAAAAATTTTCTGCTGAAATAGAATTTTTTTTCAACACGTACACACACACACGAGACTAGTTTAAAACACACTTGATTTGGCAATCTGAAAAAAAAAAACCCCAAATAATTATCGTAAATGCTGTGTTCCTTTGATTATACGCTCCACTTTATATTTTTGAATGCAGACCAATGTCCTCCAACTAACCATTTAAAAAATCTTTAAAAGCATTTAAAAAAGAAACAAAACCCCTGAAAGAACTCTGAGAATCTTTTCAAAATTCATTTAAGTAGCTTTCTAATTATGTATTTCAGCTGAAGTAGCTTCTTTTTTTCCCTTCATTACAGTCACAGTGAGAAACAACATGTTTCATTTAAATAAAGATCTAAATGCAGTAAATTGGACTTTATATTCATACAGGACTTTCAGAGAGATCTAGGCACTGACTTTTTAAATTGTAGGTCAATTATATATCTTAAAGCTGAATACATTGGATAAATAGTGATTTAAATAGACAATGCCAATACATCTCTGAAGGAAGGAAGGATAACTTGGCATATGGGAGAAAAATGATCTACAAATAAGAATCAAGAATGGCACCTAGAAAAGACCAACATTCTATAGGTAGAACTAGAAAAACTGGTTTTGAAAAGCTTGGAAACTAATAGTTTTGGAATGGCTTTAATTTAGGTTTTGAGACAGCTGGTCAACTATGAGATGCTGTATGATCCGCTCTCCATTTATATGAGTGGAAACAAGTGAGAAAACTAATATGAGCAAAACTCTTGAAGTGTAAAATTCCTACATTTATCATAAAAAAGTTACAGTTCTATCTTTTGGTCTTTCCTAACAGCAGTAGAAAGTCAGGTAATAACACTAGATCTGTATGGCATTTTAATTTAACATGTCATTATCTCAAATGTTTGTTTGTGTCACTCTAGTAGGTATCGAACATAGAACTTCTTTGATAAAGCTGTTGCAAGTTGGTGAGTTTGGGAGGTTTATGTGATTTGAGAAGTCTGCCATGGAATTTGGATGGGGAGAAAAATATAAGGAGAAGAAAAAAAAAATGTGAGCTCCTGACCAGCACCCTATGGTGAAGAGTGAGGTCAGTGATTCACTAATTTCAGTTTTCATATGGCTGACTTCATATCTCAAACCTTGTCTTCAGATGTGCAGAACAGCTGAGAATTTGTAAAGATCAGTCCATTTGTGGTCATGACCAGTTTTGAAATGATGTGTTTGTTGCTTATTTGATACCATTTGATATTCAGTGGTAAAGATCAAAACCTGGAGTTGACGGGTTTTTTGGTTTGGTTTTTTGTCAAAGCAGTGTTTTTCCAAAAAAGACTTAAAACTCAACTATGAAGTCTTACTACAGAATCGCAGAATGTTCTGAGGTGACAGGGACCCCCAAGTCCAACTCTTAAGTGAATGGCCCATACCCAAGACCTTGGTGTTATAAGCACCATGCTCTAATCAACTGAGCTAATTAATACTATGGCCTATTAGATTGTGTCTCTTTGTTTGGAATTTTTCAGAGTTTTAGAACTGTGAATGTCTTTGAAACAACAGAGAATGCTGTAAGAGGAATGTATGTTCTGTCACAGGTATGCATGTCCTGTGCTTCCCAATCTTGCTTGGAAAAAGAAATGTGAAACCTCATTTCCTGTGAAACAGAAGTAGAAATGGCCCCCACACTTCTATTCTTTGGCAGGGCTAATCTGAATCTTTGCTGCTGTGATAGAACATGAGACAGAAGGAAAAGAATTAAAAAGAAACTTGAAGTATATTCATTAAGTTTACTGCTGCCTTGAGGAAGATCCTTCCCTTGTATCTCTGATCTGAGAGGCCAAGCATACTGCTGCCTCCTACTTAGGATTTCTTTATATTTCTTCCCCCCCCCCTTCTTTTCTCATTTTAAAGGGGTTTTTATATGTCTTTTCAACGCAAAGTGGGTCATCTTCAACTGCAAGCTGTTAAGCTTTTGCAATCCAATTTTCAAGAAAATTAACCAGCTCTTTCTCACCCAGATCATATGGGAGCCCCTGTAGCCTGAGGATTTCATCTTGGATCTACTTCTCAAATATTTCTACATTGGTCTGTAAGATTTTATCTCCTTTTATTAGACTTGTCTATTCAGGCTTTTCCTCAGCTTTCGAAAAGTTCCTTTTTTTTCTTTCCATCTTATATTCTTCTTATTTGAGACTTCTCAGGCTCTTGAGAAGCTCAAGCTCTCTTTGACACCATTTGTTTTCCTTAAAATCTGCAGGCAAAAGAATTTTTTTAGAAACACTTCTAACCATGCTTCTTGTTACTAATTAGGTTGTTCTTAGGAGATGATTATTGTCTCTTCCAGTATTTTGATGCTATAAAGCCTCAAAATCTATATCTGTGTAATATTAATGTTTTAATGTTTAACTGTATTTACTTTACTATGTATTTTGACAGATTTCCATAAATTTTGCTACTATGCAAGAGGAAAAGGCAAGTTAATAAATGTGGCACACTCTGACCTGATTTCAGGAACCTTTCAGTCTTTGTGGATAAATATCTTTAAAATGACCTACTCTATGAAAAAGCAAAAAAAAAAAAGGAAGTTGCCTAAGCAGTGGGGCAAACTACAGATTATGCTCTTGAAAAAAGTGCTGGTGTTCACCTGAAGAGGATGAGGATGTCAATAAGTGAAAAAGTGAAGCCAAGTTCTATCCGTGTTGATGTTAAGAGTGTTCCAATACAAATTTGGGTATTCCAAGGCCCTCTTACTCACTGAGGTCACAAGGCACCTATGTGGCAGTAGAATGCTCTCAAAACAGCCCAGAGGCATCATAAGAACACTTTGTTCATATCTGGTCAGCAAAAGTGTTGTCTTGCATACGTTGTAATAAATGAATACTGAACTTTTAAAATACTTACTCTTCTCTGCAGGGATTGGGATGGCTTGTGGTTTCAGAGATGTACCAGTAACACTGCTAATCACTAGCTGGGCATTGCACCAGCCCTCCTTGTCTCACTCCTGCAGCATGATTTTTGCTCAAAATCTTAATTGTGTCCTTCAGGAATTAATTACATTTTCATTGGAAAGGAGAGAAAGCATAAGATCCAAAGAGCCTTTGACAAACACGTCAAATGCTGAAGAACTATGGAAAAGGAGTACAAAAAAGGGGAAATAACCTTCATTTTGAAAAGTTTCAGTGCCTTCAGTTGGCCTTAAAAGGCTAACAATATAGGAAATTGTTAATTTTGTCTAAAGAGGGAAGGTATTACATTTACTCTTGGTGAAGGGAAGTATATCAAGTTGAAATAAGACTCCTTTGCACAAATTTTATTGTTTATTTTCTTCTCTCCTGAATTAATTTGTGTATTAGGTGTGCATTTTAACATTGCTTTAAAATCTTTTTATTGATTTAATGTGATAGATCCATTCAGATTCATTAACCAGACAATTTCTAAACACTTCACCATAACATATAAACACTGACCACTGTTGGACCTGTGCTGGGGAGTTTTACTGCTCATTAGTTCTAGTTAGTTTAACTTTTTCCTTGGCAGCCTGCTGTGTCAGATGATGATCAATAGTAAAACTACCTAAAAACTACTGCCTGGTGAAATAAAAGTGTCTAGAATGAGAATCAGTGAACTTCAAACAGAAATAAATTTCTACAAAGTCATCTTTAGTTACAGCTGCTCTATGAAATTGCAAAATTTTAACAAATATGTAGTTATTGCATCAAAATTTCAGGTATTTTTATACTTAATATCCTTACATACCTGTGGAAAAAGATTTGAAAAGCTGAATTCTGAGGGTGTGATTAAATGTTATTGTAGTGGTACTCTTGTAGATTTATCTCTTTTGGCTTATTTATGGGTTGTGTACACTGAAAAGGTGCTACAAGTCCCCTCTTTTTGTTTGGTATAAAATTGTCATGAATAGCTGAGAGGTCAGTACAGAAGTGAAGCACTTCAAGGACAAGTTTAAGGCACATCTTGATTTGTGTGGTGTCAGCTTCACAATGTGGAAAGCTACAGCTGGGGGCTGTCTGCTCTGGAGAGAAAATGTACTCACACTGTCAAAGACTATGAACAAAACGGGAATGACACTGGGCAGCACAGAAGGTGCCAGACAAAAGAAAATCCAGTGAGCTCAGGAAATTGCACAGGTGGTAGCTCTTTGTACTACTATAATGTGAAAATCTGATTAATTTCACAGCAGATAAGATGAAAAAGTTGGTTCTTCATACAGGGAGTCAATAGAAAAGTTTTATCGTCTGTCCTTGCTTGGCCTCTTCCACTGTCATATAGTTCTGTGCTCTCTGGGTATTCATCTTCAAGCTTTTGGTCTTAGAGTTTCCAGCACAGCTGTTTTTCAAAATAAAACAAACCCAAATCCTGCCATTCCTCAGACATCTCTTTAAAAATTAATGTTCATTGGGTACAGAAGTTCTTGTGTCCCTACAGCTGAAGCATATTGCAGGAGTATTCTGTTTTAGAGCAACCCAGAGTACGCAGAATGATATTTAAATGGAATTTGTCTTTAACAAAGTTAACGTGTTGCTAGTATGTAAGGGTTGTTGATGAAAATGAATCATAAACAGTATTTAGTGGGAAAAATAATCAAATGACTGGCTGGTAGCTTTTTCATATTTTGTGTTATAATTGCTCAAAAGTAACCAGTTGCTGACTAGAGGGATGGTATCAGAAGCACCCAGGGATTTTCCTTACCTCACCAAAGACTTGAATGGGCACATTTCATGATAAAAACCAGCAACACAGACCTCTAAAATCTGGACACTGTTCTAAGATAATTCGGTTTGTGTGTGTTGGGAACTAAAATATCGGTTGGAAATACCACCGTTGGTATTGTGTTGCCATCAACTCACAGCATAATTCCTCTGTCCGTGAGGTTGTTCCTGGGATGTACATCCTGTAACAGTGGCGGCCCTTTTATTTCCCTCCACCTGACTCCATTATAAGCAGTTGTTAATAGAGTTGCCTGACAGTGCTTTTTCACCTCCTCAGCAGTATCATCTTCATCTCTGTCTCTATCTGTAGTTCTTTCTCTGGTGTAACACATTATAAAGCCGATCCTGCTGTGATAGGAGCTGCTGGGAATCCAGGTTTACAGTCAGGTTTTGGAGTGATTTTGTATGTCTGTGCAAAGTGACATTGGTAAAACAGTTCAAAGCCACACAGGAGTCCTGAGAGGAAGACAACTGGTTGACTTAAATTATGCTGCATACACTTCTAGACTAGATATGAAGAAAAAAGGGTAAAATGGAAACAGAGTACAACTTCAGGCCCTTTAGTGCTTAACCTATTAGAATTAATGAAAACGTGAAGAGAAAAAACACCTGTCTTTGCCTAGAATAAGTGCAGGACCATACCCAGTGCAGTATCCTAAACAGAAATCAGAGCTTCTCCAGGAAGAAAAATCACTGACAATTTGACACTGAAAACAATAAAATTTATTGTGGGAGGAACAAGAAAAAGCAAAGCAATGTTTTGATTCTATTGTGAGATGATGTTGGGCACTTACAGTGAAATAAGTATGTGTTTTGCCTGATACACAGGAAAGCTTTAGTAGATAAGAACAATAAAGCAATCCAGTTATTATAACCCTTGAGGGCAGTTAAGAAAAACAGATAACAAAATGTGTTGCTGACTTAGAAGAAAAAAGGCCTCAGGAGAGACAGAACTTGGATCATGAAGGAATTTTATTCTTGAGATTTTGATGGTGATAACTATATTCAAAAATATATATTTTGATGATAATACTGCATTGCTTAGTGGGAGAATTTGTGGAAAAATCTACGTACTCAAAGGCTATTTGGGCGCTAATCCTGTGAAGAAGACAAGTCTAATAAAAAAAAGGAGCATGTAGGAACTAATGATAACAGTATTATCTGAACACACACTTTAAGAATAAATAAAGAAACAGAAGTTTGATTGGGAAGCAGCTGATGTTGAGGGAATATTAAAATGCCCTAAGGAATTTAAGAATCTGTGTAACATATAGTGAATCATTTAATAGAGAAATTTGAAATGTTTAAGAACATGTTAGCAGCAATGATATTGTAACTTAGTTTAATTAAATTGAATTAATAAAGCAAATGAAAATGATTAACTGGTAAGCATAAAGAATAGTGCAAACAATAGTAAGATTATTTCTTCAAAATATCTGCAAGAATAAGCATGGTGAAGTGTTTAATTATAAAGAAAATTACATGAAAAAACTAGAAAAGTGCAAAACTCTGAAGAGTCTTGAAACAAAAAAAAAGTATTCAACTTTTATTCAATATTTTGCTAGATTACATTTAATGGGAAATAGTAAAAATAAGTGATCCAGTGGAGAAAAAATCCGCTGAACTGTTGAAAACTGTTGGCTAAGTTAAATAGTGTTGTGATGGTCTTGTGTCTGCTTTCTCTTGATCTAAAATAATGAAGTGAAAAATAGCAGGATAGTGAAGTGTTGGGCAGGAGGGAGAGATTTGAGCCTGCACCATAACAAGATAATCTTCAAACCAGAGCTCTGTCGTTAGTGGGCCTGGCACATTTTCTGGGGGGAAACGTGCAGTTTTCAGTCCAGGCTCACTCTGAAGCTGCTTTATGAATGGAGCCATTGAATATATGGTATGAAAAGATTTCCAGCTGAAGTTACAGGCATTCCACTACTGCATGCCTACTCAAATGTATAATTTAAAATTTCATCTGTTTTGTCCCATCTTCACCACAGCAGTCTCCTCTCCCCAGGGCTTGGGTAGAACATTCATCCAAATACTTGGTTCAGGTGATTGCATTTCCTTACCCATGTGCACTCTAATGACAAAAATAAATTTTGTGCGGAGATAAACATCATTTGGACCTCTTACTGTGAGGATAAATATTAATTTCCTCAAAACTAATCCAATTTCCTAATTGTTGTGGCTACAGAATACTGCCTTTCTGCAGTATTGCTAACAGAAAGGTGTGCCTTCTTCTTTTGCTGCTGATTGACAAGATGAACCATCACCATAGCAACAGAATAAATTAATTGAAAAAAAAACCTGTCAGGCTGCCAGACTTTAAAAGAGGAGATGGGAAACTAACAACTAATCTGTGATAAAACTCAACTTACTGTCTCCTGAAATCTAGAAGTTTGAAACACCCCTTATAAGACAGATCTGCATTTGAAGATGTAGAGGTACATGTACTGTATTTGAGCATCAAATTTAGATTCTAAAGTGTAAATTAAGGCAGAAATTGTGTTTTCTTGTGGCCATGCAAGTGTATTCACAACTATTTTTCACCTGTCAAAAGGGGGAAAGTATCAGTGTCGTAATGGCAAAAGCAAGACTCAAAATAGCTCAGCATACTGACCTAAGGGAATTGGGATGCTCTCATCATATCTTGGATCTGCTCTTTTCCACATCCCATAACAAGCACTAGCCACATGACTTTTACCTTTGGCACAGGTGTGTCTCATTCTACACTGTGCTTTTCTTGTGGGAAATAGTCAAGTTCAGTGGGAAAGGTTGAGAGACCTGCTTGGAAACAGCTGGTAGCCTTATGCTGCTGAAGGGAGACATGGAAAATTGAGAATTACAGTGTTGGCCTTAAGCAAAGGGAGACAAAATCTGAAATTCAGTATTTTAGACTCATCTGTAGTAAGTGAAAACACGTGTGCATCTACTTGTCCCCAACTAGAAATTTTATTATGAAGCTCATAAAAAGCATTTTCAGGTTGGCTTCATCAAATTGACACTTACAGGTAAAACCTAACTAGATTCTAAAAAAAAATGTCTGTTTACAAACAAGGAAGTAGGCTGAGTTTTACTTGGTGAAGGCTGTGTACAGCTTGTTCCTACACCACAGTTGTTGTCATCCCTGTTCATCAGTTTTAACAGCAAGTACCAAAAGTAACATCTTTTTGGAAGTGTGACTACTTAGGGCTTTAAAAAGGTTAGCACTGGCCATTGTGCATTATGCCCATGTTTTAGCTGGAAACCTTCCTGGTGTGGAAAGCTCTCCGGCATCTCTGTTCTGATACTGTAAAAGCACATCCTCCACTGCTCTTGAGAAGCCAGTGTTCTTTCTCTGCTGATCTATTTCTTTCATTAATCTAAAATTGCATTATTTGGGCTGGAAGTGATTTGTTTTTAGTAACAGTAGCTTCTGGTTTGCAATATCACAAAAACTGTTTTCAAGGTATCTTGGAGGGATTTTGAACTCCTGTTTTAGATTTCTGTGTTTGAAAATGCCAGCTGTTACGTACAAAAGAAATTTATGCTTCAGGGTTCCGAGAGATTAATTGGGAAATGTGTCCTGTGTATATCCTAAATTATCAACTGACATAAGGCAAATAATTAGAAACAAAATGTTTTACTTAGAAAAGTACACATTTGTGTGGATGTCTGTCTGAAGAACATTTCAATCATTGAGGCTGCCAGTAATAACTGCGGCAGCAATCAGGAATCCAAAGCAAATTCAAGATCTAATTGTATTCCATACAGCATACGGTTCAATTATGTAATTATTCTTTAAGAAAGATATCATGGTAACACATTTCAAAGGGAAAAATGCAGGTAGCCTTTCTTGTGACATTTTCTGTTCTCTTAATTGTGACTTTTTAATAAGAAAGCTGATGCTGCATAACCCCAGTTAATGATCTCCATCAATTTGTTCTCCTTTCAACTGGTTCTTCAGAGAAGGGCTTTCTCTAATAGTTTGTTGTTGGCTTTTTTTTTTTTTTTTAACTTTTGCTGAAAACTTCTTTCTTTACCTTTCTTTGGTTACTTGTGTTGAGTCTTAGTAAGATTAGGAGCACTGCTATGCAATTTCCATAGTATGAAAAGGAATACAGCCTTCTCAGAGTACAGGTGTAACAAGCTTATTCAAGTCCTGAATTTTATGACCTTATCGGTCATGTTTTGACTTTACCACAAAACATCATTAGAACTGTTCTTAGCTATTGATTTGACCTTTGTTTTTTTTTGTTGTTGTAGGCTTTTTTCCCCCAAATATCAATGAATTAGCCCCTTAAATGCAATGAAAATTCAAAACTTCAGTTTGTTTTATGACTTAGGAAGGCAGTTTGGGAAGCAGATGGTTGTAACCTTTATATATCTTGATTAGAAGAAATTGTGATGTATATGTCTGAGTTTAGAAATGGAATATAAATTTATCTGGTGTCATTGTATGCAGAACTGTGAAAGCTGGAAGTGAATATACTTCTTATATATATTTAATGCTTTGTGCAAATTTTTGTGTGCATCAGCTTTGTTTTAATTAAATTCCCATATGTTCATAAAAGAAACAAACAATTTTTTTTTTAATAAATGGGACTCAGGCAGCATTAGAAGCAGTGTTAGCATATTGAATATTCTAAGGCTGGAGATAGGGGTTCTGCCTTTTCCAGTTGCAAGTCTGATTCAATTCAGACATTTTATTAATAATGACAATATGTTGCTGACATTTCAGCATAGTTCAGCTACTGAGATATAGCACCAAATTTCACAGAGGCAAGTTTCATACCCCAGTAAGCCTGTGGACACTTCTTTTAAATTTGTACCTCAAAAGAAATAGCAAACATATAATGAAAAAAAAAAAGTAAAATATTAAAATTACAGCAAAACCTTCCTATACGTGTTCTATGATTTTCTTTGTTTAACCTTCACTTGAACTGATAAAATTGTCTTGGTGACATCCCACTCATATAATTAGAGCTGCACAATATGAGTTGCTGTGTCACAAACAAAGGTTAGATTTGGTACTTGAGGAGCAAAAGGCACTAACATATTTCAATGCTATCATAAAGGACTTTTATGAAAAGTATGGTGATGGGAACACAAAGCAGAAATAAGTCTAGATCAAGAGTCTTGTTAAGCTTCTTCATCCATGTTGTTAAAGGTGAATAAACCCTTAACTCCTTTTATCTCTTGCACTGGCTTTGTCTTGCTTTTATATTAAACAGACGTGGTGGAAGAGAGAAGAAAGAATCTTTTTTCTTTTTAAGGAAACAAAGGGGAGAAAAGGGAGAAGACAGCAGGGTAACAGGTCACTTTAAAAAATCTCTTGAACCAAAAGCAGGCAGAATTATTCTCCTTACCTCCTGTCCTCTGCTCCAACACCTCTCCAAAATGGTTATCATCCGAACTAAATCTTTTTCCTACTTTTGACAAAGGAATTGCAGAGATGGGCTAACTCCTGTGCTCAGTTTTTGGATCCCACTCAGAAATAGTTGCTCATGGTTTTGGAAATGAACTGGCGTCAGCCCAGAGTTTAAGCAGGTCATCCTGCGTCACTGTCACACAGCAGGGGTGCAAGGAAATCGGCTGTTGGATTTTCTGGTGCATCAGAACAAGGAGCCAGACTAACCTTAAGCCTTCCTGCCAACATGGAAAACTGCTGGCCCTATTGCTGCTGCAGAAGATGGAATTAGGGAGTGTGGAGAGTGAGGATCTTGTGGCATATGTCCCAATCCTACAGCAACCATTGCCTCTGACAACACAGTACAGAAAACTCATCTTTCTGAGACAGTTTTCTGGCTGCCTTCCTTGACCCTTCCTTTTTCTCATTCTCCTTGTTCTCACCCTCAAAACATCTGGGCAAGAGGGTCTTGCCAAGTCAGTCAACTGCTGCTCAGGTGCAAGGATTATTGCTGCTCAACTGGGCACTGAGTTTTCTTGGGTCCAAGCAAACCCCTTTAGCCATGGCTGCTCTGTTAGATAATAGTCTTGTTAGAGTTGGTCATCTGCAGTGCTGACCTTCATAGCTGTGGTGGCCTGGAGCAGGTGTCCCTGCTCGTCCTTGTTACCAACTGATCCTGCTGGATCTGTTCATTTGTAGCTGTTCCTGCCAACCCCTCTCTCACTGGGTTCAGCATCAGTGCCTCTTGCTCCCCTGTGCTCCCCGCGGGATGCCAGCGTGGTTGTGTCAGGCGTCCCACACTCTGTGCCAGCACACTGGCCACAGCTCTGCTCACTCTCTGCTTTGCTTTGCCAGACTCTCTCCCTCTCTCTGCAGTCCTGGAAATGTTTTCAACCTTTGTGGAAAAGAATTAAACGCAATGCCCACCTGCAACCTGTCTCAGATCTGAGGCTGCTCTGCTGGACCCAAATGGAGGTTTGACTTTTGTGACCAAGGATGAGGTGGGGAAATGGCCTTGAAGAGCTTCTGGGGTTTTCCTGGACTCCAGTCACTGCTCCAGCTTTCCAGTGAGACAGCCAGCCTTGGTGGCCACAGGGGAACTTGGGGAGGGCTTTGGCTGCAGGCTGACACTGGAATGATGTCCAGTGATTTACCTACTGATACTATTTCACTCTTTGGCAAACAGTTCAGAATTGCAAGTCTTTGTGAACAGTTGGATTCAAAACAAATAGTAAAACTTACCACAAATTATTCATAATAAATAATTCTCCAGCTTTCATTGCATCCGTGGTTCGTACAACAAAAGCACCTAGAGGCCTATGTTGACATTAAGACAACCAGTATGCTAAAGGCTGTGTGTACAGACAGTAAAATGAAATATTTATATGAAGAATGTCTCTACAAATAATACTTGAGGCCAAAAAGCATCATCACATTTGGTGATTTGCTGTTGCATTTATGTTCTGTAGGATTTGGTGTGTTTTGACTTAGGACTGTCTAGGCACGAGAGTTCCATAGATTTATCCCATAAGGAAGTATATTTTAAGGTGGTATCCCTCGCACCACAAGGAATTAAAACAAGACTTTTGTCAGCGTCCTATCAGTATACTTTTTTTTTTAACTTTTCATACTGTATTAAGTGAAATGCTCTTTACAACGCAGCAGTGCTTGAGAAGTTTCTGCGAGCACAGAGATTGACTGGCGAGGTGTAAGAGTTTACATTTCTTCACAAATAATGCCATTGACTATGAGAATTGTGTGCAGTCAAGAAAATACATTGTCTGCTATCTGTAGCAGTTTTGGCATCTGGTTTTTGGACTGCCCTATATACAGTTTGTGATATTTTTCCGTTTATTGCACTTCTCAGATGGATTATGCATCAGCCATCAACAGTCTATTTATGAAAGAGGGAACACTTGGGGAATTGTCAGTAATATCTTCTGCATATCAGTGAATAACAATGAGTGTTTGCCATTCAGTAAAACTGCTGTGGTCTGCAAAAGAGACTGCTTGATACATTTTTTTCCTCAAAAAAATCCTGTTTTGAGGGTAGAGTGCAGATTTTTTTACTTTTTTTTTTTAAAAAAAATAGCAATTCCTGTGTAGATATGAGGGAAGTGTTTGTGAGCTTTTGTGTGGAGAAATGCTTATCAAAGTAGAAGAGGTGCTACTTCTTATGCACATCTTAACAGTGTATAAAATATTACCATGTTCTGGAAGTGTAAAAAGCTAACAGGTCTTCATGTTTCAGGACATAAAACCCCATTCAATAACTCTTTTTATTCACCAGTGGCTTGATGATGTGGATTTTTTTTCTTTGCCTACTATATTTTCTTAAAATGTATTCCCAGGTTCATAATTTTTACATGATACAATTTAAGAGGAATACTTAAAAGGCAATAGCAGGAGCTACATATAAATGCTCAAATTATAGGAAATCTTTCCAAAATGTTTTACAGCTTCCTTATAATGTTGAAGTCGGCTCTTCTTGGAGCTGCGTTATTTTAAAACACCTCTGCTGCCCATTAGAGCTGTTTGTAGATTATGCCGTGACGATTTTGCTGTGCTTCCAGAGAAGATGGAGGAACATCTTGATCCTGGTGATTTTAGCAATCCCTAAGAATCTCTATTAAACTTTGTGAAAAGTTAATTGAGTTGGTATCTCAGGCAGCATAGCATGAAGTAATGTCAAGGCTACGCAGTTTGTTTCTGTTTAGAGTTGCCAGGAAAACTCATACCCAGGGACTCTGGCATGTGTGGTGTACGTGTGTGAAGCGTGAGGTAAGATAAGAGCCCCAGAAAATGCACCTTCCCCTCCTGTGCTGTGCACTGGGGGAAATCTGTGAGTAACACAGTATTGCCTGTCTCTTCAGTTGGCACTTACACACCAATTTCCTTGCAGTGTTTTTGAGGAGCCAGTTTGCTTTTCATGTTGGAATATTACCTATCTGAGCACTAATGATGTGGAGGCTGCGTAAGCCGCACACTAAATTAGGATGGAAGCAGACAGCGTCCTGTAGCTACAAATAGTTACCACATGGTTTCAGAGGGAATGCTTGCGCTGACTACTACAAGAACAGGGCAGTAATTTCTGCCTTCAAGGGAACACTGACAAGATACCGGCAGATTTTTTTTTTTGTCTTTTTCATGCACTTGCTGGACTGCTAATGACACTTCAGGTTTTCAATTGCCGTAGCGTTTTCAGAAGTGAAATTTTTGTAGCATTTTTTCCCATCAATTAGGGTTTGTTTTTTTTTTTCGTATAAGAAGAACAGCAAAACTATTTTGGTCGTCTTATTGCCAGAGCACTGACAAATGACTTGTTAGTTGGGTTCTAACTAGACTTCAATGGCCCATATGTATCCTCCTCCTTTGTCATTATGAGGGATCTTTCCTTTTATGTTTGTTGTTCTTGCCATAATAAGACTAAGATTAAAATCATTACTGTAAGACTGTGCAAATTGAGCCCCCAACATGGTAAGAAAAAAAAAATAATCAGAAAAACAATTACAGGTGATCATTCTATCACATTTTGGAGATTTCTTTTTCTACAAAATTTAAATTAAGCTTTTAACCTGTTTAACTTGACAGCATCTGTAGCAAAACAATTTTTTTTTCTGTCAATTAGATGAAACTTTTGGAGGAGAAAGTCAACATATCACCAAAGATTTTATTGCACTTGGAAATCATTTAACTTCAAGGTTTCTTGTACAAACATGCCACTTCTTTGTGGAGTTTTTTCATATTACAGAATCTTAAGTGGCATGTCATAGCAAAGCGGACAGAAAAAGCTGTGGTTCAATTCTGTGTTCAGCTAGAGACCTCTGAAAGATCATGCAAATGCTTACGTATGTTGTACTTTATAGTTTGGAAGCTAAAAGGAGAGTATTTTTACAGTGTATTTTTAAGAAAAATACTGGAAATGCTCAATGTTTAAATATCTTTAATTTTTCAAGACATCATAGGTTATAATATGCATAGGCATAGTTAATAAAACCATGTGAAAGACCAGGGCAAACTTTGAGGAAGCTCAGTTTTCCCTTTTGTTCAGGACGCCTGAAAATGTGTCAAGTCAGTTCAGACAACAGCCCAGACTTTGCACTATTGCTCTGACCGCTTTAATTCATACCTTCAGGAGCAGTCTGCTTCCTGATTACATGAAGGTGATTCCACAGCATGGCCTGAATACTTCCCATTGTACCTACAAAAGGAATGCTGAACACTGTCAGCTGGCTGAGCTTGCTTCATCCTTTCATCCTTCCAGTGTGAGCTGTTGTAGGACTGCATTCTCCAGCTGTAAGCTGTGTACCACTTTCATCTCCAGCTATTCTTGCCTTGCTATCTAAGCCCTCAGCAGATTCATCTTTGAAAAGTACTTGCAAAATCCCTTTGTACAGGAGTCTTTATGGCAAAAAAGGACTGTCACAATGTTCTATCTTATGGCAAGCTGTCACTAATGCTATCCATTACCACTGTAACTCATGTGGTACTTGAGAAGTTTAATAAGCTAATTTTTTTTAGTGACTCAACCTTTCCTTGAGTAACACTCTGTCATGGCCAAGTTTGTCATTTATTTTTAATTATTATACTCTGTTCTGTTCCGAATATAAGTACCATCAAAGTTTTGTCATTTTTTTCCTTCAGATTGTTAAAATATGATAGGCCTAAGCAATTAATCCACTGCCAATTCAGATAGAAGTGAGGTGGAGATGTAGAATTTTCATAAGAATTTATGGGACTACGTCTTACTGATATTTCTGCTTCTCCATGAAAATCACTTTAGCTGTTCCCCTTGGATTTCTCTCCATATTTTTGCTCTACTACAGGAAAGATGAGCAGCTTCTCTTCAGTGCTTTCTGTGACATTCCTCTATGGGAGGGAAAAATGCTGACAGTTATTTCAAACAGGAATCACAACTGAGGTCTGCAAAAAGCAGCTGAGTGCCTCAGCTACGGATGCCAAATATTTTGGTGCCTCTTATCACTCAGCAGCCATATCAAAGGAGAAATGAGATGTTTGTTTTTTTTTTCCCTTCTGTGATTCTATGTCTAATGATAGGATTGCTATGATACAATAAGTATGGTTATTATGAGCATGTGCTTACAACTCTCTGGACTGCTCTGGTTTCATCCTGGCTACTGATTCTGGTTTCATCCTTAAACCCATTGCATGGTGGTTGCTCACATTTAATTATTAACTGGGGTGTATGTGTTCAAAAGGTTGTGTTCTACATTTCAGATGTTCATTCACTTGACTGTTAAACGCTGGTTTAGTTAACAGCTGACATGCTTTTGTGCTACATGGCTTAAATTTTTTCCAGTTGAATATCTTTAATATTAAAATTTTTTAGGGGGCTGCCTGGTAGCTTTTTTGCAACTCATTTATTTGGGAATATTACGGGAAAAAACCCAGAACACCAAACCAGGTATTATAACTGTATCTAGGAGTTACTTTTCAGAATCTGTTATTTTACAATGCTTCTTACTCTCTGTTCAGTTTAATGTAGTGTAGCTGTCATGTTAACTGTTTCATAATGATTGTGGTAGGAATCTGTAGGGACCCAGTTATGGTGCTATTATGATGTGAGATTAGAATGGGGAAAATACATAAGGGCACAAGTCCATGGAGAATTCATTAGGATGCTAATTTGATTCCACTGTGATTATAGCAGTGAGAATTCAGTGTAAGCCTTTAGCGAACTTTTGATGATGTGGAAATGAAAAGGTGTCAATGTGCATTACACTGTCATTAGAAAAGAAATCAAACACTAAGAAAATATCATAAAAGGAAAATGATAGCTAAGTTTTTATGCAAACCTAAGAGCTTCTTAGCGTTCCTTCCATCAATCCCCTCATGCTTTTGTTTGTGACAATCAGTGCATAAGACTGCTAGCTGTGCTTCACCTGCCAATATTAGAGCTATCACAGAAACCATACTTTGTTTTAGCCTTGGGTTCCCCTCCTCCTCCTCCTCCTTGACATTTCACAGGTGTAAATTACCCTACTTGGTTCAGGGAATTTAGCTGACAAGCGGTTAAGGTACCAGTTCCAGGAGTACTGAACTCTGTAGGCTGGTTAATCACAGGACTAGATTTGCTCACTAAACCCTGCTTATAGAAGTTTTCATCCCAAGGAAAACCCCCTCTCTGGTCTTCCCAATACTAGGGAAGAGCTGTTATGGAGCAAAACCAGTCCTGAACTTCAGAGCTTGTTTAAATGATCAGAAACAGAGGTCAGCTTGCACTCACCCTCAGTTGGAAGGAACTCTCAGCATTTCAGCATGAGTACTTTTTGGAAGGATTAAAACACAAACAGGTGAGCACTTTAGTATGTGGTCTGCCCAAGACCTTTTGTAGAACTATTTCGTAAAACAGAGGTGTAAAACTAAAATGATTTAACTATTTTTTTTAAGTGTATGATTTTTAAGTTAGTATTTGACTGGTTATGATGATCTAGAGACGTGAGCAGCTTAAAAAATAGAGTTTGAGTTGGAATGGAAAAAGATTTTCTGAGGTTTTTTTCTGTGCTTATGTTCTTTAAATTATGATTGTAGGTGGACACATCTTCAGAGACTTGTTTGCTTGAATGTTTTAGTGTAGTAGGAGCTGAGTTTTGTGTAGTAGGATTTTTAGTTCTCTGAAGTCTTTTGTGCCACTAATTCCTCACCACGATGTCATGTCTCATGAAAATGAGCAAAAAAATCTTTTTCTTATGGGTATGAAATCTGTATTTTATCCATGTAAGTGACTACTGTTTTTGATAAATTGAATAGGATTATTGCAAAATGTCCTGTAAACTGGAATTATGTCAAATGACAGAAGCCTGGATATAGCTGGTCTATTAACTCTGGTTTTGCTATCTGTTGTTGTTCATTTATCTGTTCTTTTTAAGAATAGACTTGGTCTTTGGCCAAGTTGAAGCCTTTCTTGGGCCTGGGTGACAAAAACTGCAACAGGTGATTGCAGCACTTCAAAAATTTCTGAATAATTTGCATTTAACTCTTCGTGCTGATGAGGTTTTATTTATCTTTGATCAGATCCCTGTGGTTCACAGCGTGCATGGGAGATCTCCAACTGTTGGTTTACAGATGTCTGCTTTTATTGACATGGAATATTGTGAACTCTTTGCAGGACAAGTTCTTGCTGTACTTATCCATAGTATGACAGAGAAGACCATTTTTAATCCTTAATAAACCAGATTGAAGCAGGAAGGAAATGTCAAATCACAGACAGATTTGTTTCCTAAATTTAACAACTACTGTGACTACGCAAGAGTGCTCCTTGTGGAGAGGCACGTTTCCTTTGCAAGATGTCTTCTGCTAGATAAATTCAGTGACTGATACATAACAGATGTATTTATATGTAATAAATCAAAGTTATATTAATAATATCTTTAATAGATTAATCAGAGACTGAATTATTATATTCACTGTAACTAAGTTCAGTCAAGGCAAAGTTATCTTTAAAAGGGAGGTTGCCCAGAAATGGCAAACGTTTGCAAGTAGGGAATAGATTAAGATGTTCCTAAACTGTAAAATGAACAACTGGCTTTTTTTTTTTTTGTTTCTTGACTTGATTCAAAAGAAGTTACCAAGCATTGCCAAAATACAGAGATATTCTAAAGGAAAGCAGTATCTTTCTCGATGTAAAACCTTTCTTGCAAGACACTGTCAGCTGAGACAAGAGAGAAAGCCAGCCCAATGCATTCCTAAATGTACCTCTGCTGGACAGAGATTCCATTCTTGAAACACAGAGCACTTAATGCATCTCTAAAGCACCATCCTGGTCCTACCCGGTTTCCAGAAGTGACAACAAATTGAGGAACACTGAGTTTAAAAATGTTTGCTCAAGCTGAGATCAGTTTAATCTCTGTGAGTCACAGATGTATGCAAATATACTTCTCACATATATACATACATATGTTGCATATGTATATGTTAACCTACAGTAAATAAGACTTACTTTCACAATATCTAAATGGAAGTTAAGGTTGTTGCTTATGGTCACCACATCAGCCTGTGCAGTGGGGTATTGGCATTCTAAATAAATAAAAAAAACCCAGAATGGGAATTATTTATTACAAGGAACGTTAACAGCAGTGATTAAATCTCTCTGTAAAGTTAATGAAAAATGTTTGCTAAATGTGTTAAACAGTATTATGTTTCAGACACTCTAAAAATATTCACTCAGATACAGATAAGATAAAATTCATCACATTGACAGAAAATCTAGTATAGCATTTGCAATGTATGCACTTGAAAAATAAAGGAGATCCATGGCCCAAATTAGATATCAAGTCCTCATAACTGGGGAACAGTGAGGGTTATCATATAAAACTGAACCTACAAATAATTACTTTCATGAAAATTTGTTGAGGTTGTGCTTGTGTTGGGATCATGTGATTAAAATGGTGTTGAAGTAATGAGGCAATGCTGAAACAATCCTGTTGTGTGCCAAAAGAGACCACCAAGCCTACTCTGAGCTTCAGCTAAATGTTTTTCATGTTTTACTAAGGGACTATTAGTTTCTGTTACTTTGTTCAACATTGCACTTTGTTTTCTGTTAGAATAAAAGGCAGGACTACTCACATGGTTGAATGTTACCAATTCTTGTCATATCAAATGTATATTATGTTTGTGACCTTTTCCAGAGCTGGGTGACACATGAGAGACAAAGTTTAGAATCTTTCTGTAGTGTATCAGAGAGTCATGTCATTATGAAGGCATCCTTCATTCCCAGTCTCTTCCAAACTTTTGATTCAAATCCCTTGGCCTGGGATTAAAATTGATGTACATTGCTTTAATTTAAAAAGAAGTTGTTATCCTGATATAGTAATGGAATATTAGGCCTCAACACCTTTATCCCCAGTTCCAGCAGTTCTTGCTTAATAACAGATGCATTGTTTAAACATTGAGAAAAAATGAGCCTGTAATTTGTGTCTGCTGTAGACAAAGTTTAGATCAGTTTAACCACTTTTTACACTATTTCACAGTTCTTAATTTCATATACTTGTGTAGCTACTTAGTAAAAATACATAATGCATGACTTTGTACTATAAACTGTTAATTTATAATAATTTTATGTCATCTACTGTAATTATGGCACTGTGCAATCTGTACCAGTCGACAATATTTTGGCAGGAGCATCTACTGTAATATTTACAAGACATTTCTGGCTCTGTTTAGTTTTCATTGTGCTACTAGTTATTCTCCTGAGTTATTTGGATACTAGTATATAAAAATGTCTGTTGTTTACTTTGCTTCTTGACTAGTTAATCAAAGACATTTTAATATCATGGAGCTTTTCAGGAGAGAAATTATACACTCAAAAATCCATTATGCACAAACAGAGAAAGTAATGAAGTTCTGCTGGTCCTGAAGTAATTTCACACCATTTAAAGCTAAGCTCCATCATCTAATCATTTACTTATAAATTCCACTCTGTCTCAGCCTAACTCTGAAAGTTTTTTACTTAATTTTAATTTTCATTATCCCACTAGCTAACTGGTGTAATTCCTAGACCTCTGCAGACGTCATAATTTGGATGGCTGGGCTAAACATGCCTAAAGAACATAGAATTTTAGTCACAGTCAGATTTCTGGTAGAGCTCAGTATATTTGGAACCCTATGGAAATTGTGCAGTAGGTATTTTGTTATCCAAATAGAAGCTGCAGCTGCTGTGAACACATCTTGAAACTGATCACTTATTTGTGCAGTTAATGGGAGTTTCAGCTTCTCCCAAATTCAGATCAGACTACTGAGGGGGAACGTGTGATTATCATTTAATTTATATAACATTAAATTTCACATTTGTATTTTGTCCGTGTGTCACTAAATATATTATGCTGAAGCGTCTACATCTTTGCTTTATGGTGAGGGTTCCTTGTGTGGTACAGGGAAACTCGCACGTAAATACACGGGAGAAATGATTTTGCAGGTTGTTCTCATTTTTTAATTGCAGCTCACTGGTGTTATAGCTGGTGAATTGTGTGCATGGTTATAGTTCTGTATGGTAGGATGGGTGAGTTTACATTAGCATTTTGATTTGGATCAGGAGTGCGTACTTGAAGTAAATGTCCTGATTGCCTCCAGGTGACCATGCTTTCATATGCTTCATGGAGCAGTCTCGGAGCATGCCAGCTGGATTATTTTTGGATGAGGGGAATGCTTTCCAGGAGAACATATATGTATTACTAGGAGACTGCAGTGGTGTTAGAGTAACCTGTATGAAGGAGGAGACAGAAAACTAAGACCTTCATTCTCTGTTGTCATTACTTTAGGTTACTTTAAGAAATGTCTGGGATGTCCATCAGTTTGTAGCCTCTTAGATTAGAACTTTAACCACGTGATAATTATTATTTCTAATTTTTTGACCTAAAGTTGTGGTAATGAACATGCCAGTCCCATTTCCATGCCTGCACACTGAATTTGATGACATACCCTGCCTTTCTCTTCCTAGGAGGGGCTGCTGCATTTAGGCAATGACACTTTTGGTTCAGCTTGGACCCCTGTGTTAGAAAATGAGGAAAACTGAAAAAGGTATTTCAACAGTTGCCTGTGCCCATGAATGTTCACCTGAGTCAAGGAACTGAACTTGGGGGCATCAGGAGTCAGAACTATAAAAGCAGGACATTTGCTCTGTTGTATGTACAACAAAAATACTCGAGAATAATGAGTTTTAATTGGGACATTTTAATAAGGGAAAACTCAGGTTGGTTTGGGTTGTAGTTTTTGTTTGGACTGTAAATGTTTCTTTAAGGGGATTTTTCTCTTAACGGTTCCAATTTATATTTTAAAGGCTAACAAATTTTCAGTTTTAATTTAAACGATTTTTATTTGTGGATTTTATTTGCTTTTCCAATCATTATATAAATATTTTTATGCCCTGGAGAGCCCTCTTTAGCAAATCAACAAACTTGTGATCTATACTAATTGAATATGAATCATTTTAAAACCAACACTAGCAAAGAAATTTGGTTTTGTTGTCCTTTTATATTTTTGTCTGTGTACTGTTTTCATTTTCATTCCTTTTATTAATTTTACAAGTTTCTGTGATCTAGCCATAGGGCTGGATCCAACACAAATGAGTTATTTGTTGTGCCAGTTTAAAGTGCTGTAGACTAGAGACAGTAAAAAATCTGAGACAGTGCTAAATTCGAGAATGAACAAACAAAGTTTGCGCCTGCATCAACAATAAGGATGAAAATATTAGATAAGTTATTCTGTGCTCAAAAAAATAAATCTGTATGTAAGAAGACTTCAATGTAGTTATTGATTCTGAGGATGGTTCCATTCATTTAATCCCTCCCAGATGCTTTGTTTCTGATCACAAGAGTCATCTAGTGCAATTAATGATTATGAAAAATGCCAGCCTGCAATTATTCGG
Source organism: Oxyruncus cristatus (assembly GCA_013399855.1). NCBI lineage: Eukaryota > Metazoa > Chordata > Aves > Passeriformes > Cotingidae > Oxyruncus > Oxyruncus cristatus. The sequence continues at coordinate 3,434,232 of VXAY01005517.1, forward strand.
AATAATAAAAATATTCAAACCAAGAGCCAGAAAAAATATGCAGTAAACACAAGAAATTTGAGGTCAAAGTGGAGATTTTTTTTTTATTCTGTTAAGAAAAAAAACCCAGAGTAACTATGAATAAATTTGTCATTTTCCCTGAGATAATAATACACTGTATTTGAAGGTCCCACATCTGGGCTTTTGTTGTGCTGAAGGGAAGTATACTCCAAAGGAACAGACTTTTCCCCAGGAAGATCCTGTTGCCATTTCTGACTTGGATTATTTTATGTTAGCTATTATTGCAATGTAAAACTGCTTCCTCCTATCAACAATCAAATATTCCATTGGAATCTGGAAAAAGCATTTGGAAGCTTTTTAATTTCCTTTGATGGAGCTGATAATAGGAAGAGTAAAACCCTGGCGAACTAGATTTTGTTTACAGTCTCAAGCATTTTAAGTAATTTTTGGGGTAAACTTTGATTCTCTGAAATTGCATTTGGGCGCTGATTTCAGCCCCTGACTCTGCTGCAAGGCTCCATCGCTTGTTTGACAGTGTCATTTGCATGAATTTTATTTTCACCAAGGTTGCCACAGATGGTGTGATCCTGATGGTTATTTCATGACCACGTCTCTATTTTGCACCTCTGTAGGACCCCCATGTTATTAATGTGCTTTTGTTTCTCAGGCGTAAGAAAAGAAGGTGACGTGTGGCAGCAGGGCGATTCTTTGCGCAGTTTGACGTGTTCTTTAGGAAGTGGCTTAGATGCCGAGTCAAAACATGATTTGCTTTTAAGATGTTGCAGACAATACTGGAGGAAGTGATTTTACAATACAAATTCCTCTTGACATGGCCGGATACAGGGATCATCACCTGACGCAGAGAAGCAAAGCCACTTTTCCTGGTTCTGTGCTTAGTGTCTGAGACTGACATTTTATGGGAAATGTGACTCTTGTGCGATGTTTCATTGCTTTTAAATTTTCAAGTCTCCAAGCCCAGTGAAACAGCAGATCAGTGTTGGATTGTCATTGTGTCTTCAGTGTTTGATACCTAGGCATGTCAAACACAATAAACATCAACTGACCCCATTCTGTTATTCTCCTTAAAATATTAAGCCAAATTCAGGACCAAGCCCCAATAATTAAAGTTTTCAAACTTGCTGTTATAACATCCTCTTTGCCCAGCCAGTACTTGCACTCAAGGTCGAAGCACAAAGTTCACAGACCTCTGCCTTGGAAGTGTCCAAGTTTTGTCCTGAGTTAATTGCAGCTGAGAAGAATTCAGTAAAGACCAAAAGCTGGTGAGCTTGGATGCTTGTCTCAGCAAATAATATTTACTGCAAACTATTAAAGAGTCTTGTACCCAATGAGGGCTGTATATTTAAATATGTTATCTGCCTGGGATTAATGTTGATGCAAGTCTCCTGACACTATTAAGGTGTTTAAAATAATACAAAAATTTCTTCCATGTGAAACAGCTTCATTGATTCCAGAGGTTATACTCAATACAAAACCACTTATGTTGTCATTCTCTAATTAATAATTTAAAAAGCAGGGTTTTTGTTGAGTTCAGATTTGCATGGTTAATAATGAACTTAACACCATAATCGAAGGGTATTTTATTTGTGTACTACTGGCAAAATTATCAATAATAATCCCAACCAGGGTCAATACTATGATGTAAATGTGTTTTCAGTTGATGCTTGTGATTAATATAAATGCTTTTTCATGCTTTTAAATTACTCATTCATGTTCAATAGGTCCTTTCTAAGCTATTGCTGGAACTTGCATGGCTTGCAACTGAGCTAAGGCACTATAATGATGTAGAGATATTTAACCATTTTAAAGAACTCACATCACAATAAGCATTCCAGCTTAAATGTATTTTTCCCATTGAGTGGCATATCTACATTTTTGAGACAATTAGGTATTTTTAACAAGGTGATCTGTGATTGAATAGTCAACAGAGTGTTTCCAAAATCGCAGTACAGCCAAGTCTGTGCACAGCTTCAGCAAAATGAAGCTAATTCACCCTTCCTAAGCAGACTAAGTTTCTATAAACTATAAAATGTCCTAACTGTGAGAGGCCCAAGCAGCACTTAGAAAGTTTTTGTAGGATAGAGGGAGGGAAGTCTTTGATGACTGATGTCTTTCAGATAAAATGGGGGACACACATTCAAACTGAATCTGTGTACCTCAAACTGTTTACTGTGTCAGATTGAGTTTCTCAAAGATTTTGGATGTGTCTCTCTTTGATGAGGGCTGTTAGCAAATACACATTCAGTTAGCAAGCTTCATTCTGTTAGAGATTTACATACCAGTGGAGTCATTCCTAAATCTGGAGAACTCAACTTCCTCAGATGTATAGTTTTTGCTGGCTTTCATCTTTTGGATGTATTTTAGAGTCAGAGGTTCTACACTTTGAGTACAGCAGACTGTATGTTTTTAATGAACCTTCAAGTGACTCATGCTTTTGAAGTTGATGAAATACCTCCCTGTGTTCTGGTCTGCTATGCAAGGGTATGAAGTTGTGGAGATGAAGATTATAAAAGGCCATCGCTCTTAATCAGTTGTGTTATTGACTGAGTGATTGAACAGGTCTCTGGGTGAAAGAACCCAAGGCCATCATGGTCACCAGAGTCCCAGGGGAGCTTGAAGAGAGCAGAGCAAATCATTGTGAGTAAGAGGTAAAAGGCCAGGGATGCTGCTGGGTTGGCTGGATGCCTCAGTCATCTGGGCACATGTCCAGTCCTCAGCATTTTATCTCATAGAGTGGGTGAAAATACACAGCTTAACATTCTCTATACATTATTTATTTATTTAAATATTTGGAGATAGTATTTGTTGCATTAAAACAGCAAAAAGAATTTCAGGAGGAGAAAGAAATTTAGCTACTAAACCGGAAGCCTGAATCTTTGCAAACTAGAAATTAGTTGTTGGAAATCTTTTGACAAGTAACTAAGAAGGTTGTGAATGAACAAGGATAGCTGACTGGCATATTCAGAAGGTTGGACAGTGTTTTGTACCAGAATGCTTTTTCTTGCTAAGTTTTGAATACTGCTACCAAAAGTAATTCTTTTTGACAGTGGCCTAGTGGCCTTTTGGATGTCTCTCTTTGATGAGGGCAGTTAGAAAATACACATTCAGTTAGCAAGTTTAGATTTCTAATTCCACTTTTAATTTCAGTTAGGACTGAAAATTCTCTGTCTCTTTCTTCCTTGGAGGAACTGGCATACTTTAGTTCTTCCTTCAGTCAATAAATACAAAATGATATGTTAAAAAAGAAACTTGAAGGCATTATATTAGTGGGAATACAAATCTGGCACAGAAAATCCAAATTAAGCATTGCAGTACGTTTTGAGATAGGACAATACTGAGTATGAGGAGAAGGACTAAAGGTGAAGCTAACTATTTTGAATCCAAATCAAATGAAATGCAGAATTACAAACTGCAGATAATAAGATCCATGTGGTTCTTTTTATGAAATTTGTTTCGAATCTGTAAGCATGTTACTTTTTGTAGAGTCATAACTTTTCTAGTTTTGTTTTTCTTCTTGTGAAAGAAGAAATTACTTAACAAAAAAGCCTAAAACAACACAACTCGAGAAGCTGAGGCTTCTGATATTGCTATTATGTCATGGGCAATGACAGAAGATTATGCTGCAAGTCAATAGTCCTGTACTCTGTTTTTTCTGTATAGGTGTAGTTTTGAGACAGTTCTTTACATCTAAGGTTAGATTACAATTAGCGTATTGGAACAGGTGAGTTGTAGTTTTCTGTTCAAAATCTGATACCAGCAATGCAACCTGCACCTGTGTCTTTCTTTAGAGGGAGAAGGGTGATGTTTAGATGATAAACTCCCAGGTACTCTGACTTTACAGAAATGGTAACAGATGGGGACTGAATTATCTTTCTGGTTATCGTCAGCCCTAAACTGATAGTCCCACTAGAGTGCTTTGGGAGGTTTAATCAGTCATTAGAGATGAAGCTGGCAGGACGGGGAAAAATGGCAAGGATGAACAGTTGAGAATTTCACCTTTTTCATGTGAGCAAACATGCACATTTGACAACCTCATTCTCCAAAGCTATTCTGTTTTCTTCCCTCTACCTGCCATTATGCCAATAAGATGAGCTTCTAAAAAGCTATACTTTTTAATTACTAATGAATTAGTCTCATTTGTCAGATGTCTGAAAATGTGAACACAGGTTGTGTGGTTTTTTTCAAAGTCCCTTTTCTTGTGTGAATAAATAGCTAAGTGGTCTTTACCTCCCAAGGGGAGAGCAGTCAGAAAAAGGTGGAATTAGGCAATTAACAAAAGAAGATAAATCAGTGAAATAAGAAAGAGCCTTCCGAAAAAGTTGGTGTTGTTCTGAACTCCCCACAGCCAGTCTGTGGGGTTCCACTTAATTGAGATGAATAACATGGTTTCATAAAGAAACCAGTGGAAGGTGCCTATTTAAACTTTCTAACTAATTAATAGTTTCTCAAGGATGCTCAGCAGTGGGGTAGTGGGAGTGCTGCTCATGCTATTACTGTGTTGTCTGCTGCTGGGTCTAGTTTGACTCTGCATGGGCAGAACAAGGCATCTCTGGTAACAGATTTGTCCATCTGTCAGCGAGGGAGGGGGTCAGTTGCTGTTATCATTATGTGCTCCCACTAACTAAATGCTGTTGTGATTCCAAGACAGTTGTCACCTTTCAGACCATAATAACAACAGAAGAACAAATGTGTGGGTTTAATAGTTGTTATTTTCACCTTAGCATCAAACAAGATGTTTCTTGGTGTTTAAATATTTATTCATATTGTGATTCACTGCAGTGGACATGTGGCTAGAAATTTGCAGGCATTTGTGAACATGAACTGTCTTCTTGGAGAATATGACACATCTGTTGCTGCTTTGTCCTATCCATATCTCAAGGATCTCTACTTGTGCCTTGCTAGAATATTCTCATAAGATAGCAAACTTCTCATGCAGATAGACTTTGAATATGTTTTTATAGCAATCAGTCAGTTTTCTGAACATTTGGAGCTTGCTTATATGAAACAGATCTTCAGAGCATGCAGGACATGTACTGAACAAACAATAGATTGAGACTCTTAGCAAGTTCTGGATGAGACCTGAAGAGCACACGGGTCCTTCAGTGTTTCCAGCAATTTACATGTTTGTCTGAAGGACTGGAATCCTTTCTTCTGTGCTATCATGTCTGTGAGTTCACTTGCATAAGTGAAAAGTGGTTTGCTTGCAGCTTGTCTGTTCTGGACTGGTCTTGTGAAAACGTTTGTTTGCTCTGTGTTGTCACACCAAGGTTAAAGTACAGATATGTCTTTGTTTCCTCCTTTACCAGCCTGGATAAAAGCCTTTTGTTCCTACTGAGGAGTTACTATGGGGTTTCCCGATGTAAGAATTTGTAACATAATGGATAGTCTGAATCAGAGCAAAAAAATGCATGGATTTCACATTGATGGAAATCTTTTATGTTACCAAACAAGGTGCTAAGTTTCAAGGAAACAGGTGTCACTATCTTGCTAAGTGTTTATAGCTCTTTTTATTATATATGCTTCCTTCAGTATCTCTTATTGCTCTGCTGTATGTTGTTTTTCCTTCTTCACATCTATGGGCCCCTGGTGTATTTTTGCAGAGGAAGTCTGATATATAGCAATAAGTATTTGCCATATAGACATTCAGTTTATTATTTTTCTTGATGGTATGTTTGGTTTTTTAAGCTTTTTTCTTTACTACCACTTTTCTCTACTTTCTAGATTCATGTAGACTTTCTGGATGTCTCAGTTACTTGAGAAATATTTGGCAAACAAGTTATTTCACACTAGGAGAAGCAACAGAGTTAATCCAGGTTATCATCTGTGCTCCTTGAGAATAGGTGCTTGCCTAATCCTGTAGAGAAGTAAATACTGTCTTGAACAAAACGTCTCTATGCCTTAAGATGGCTTGATTTTTATTTATTTTTTTATCCAGAGAAGAGGAGAGATTTTTGCTTTAACTGTTGTATGAAGAGCTGAATCAATACAAGATAAGACCTCAGAGGCCTCTTTTCTCTCATGTTGAACTATTGGATAAGCCTGTATCACTTGAAACCTTGGTGTACACTCTGCCTTCCTCCTCTGCTTTCCATGGCAACCTGGGGCTGTACTAAAGTCTTACCAGGAACTCTGTTACATATCAGGGGGTGCTTAGACCATAGCAGTTAACTTAGAAAACGGTTCTTTTCATTAATAAGCCCTTGGTATTGGTTTAGTCATACGTCTGTGTTGATTGCACGTCTCTGAAATGTTACTATTGAGTGGTGAATAATGTTAAACAAGTGCGCACCAAGTCTTAGCATGCGAGTTTATTGACCTGGTGTCTTCTTCACAACTTTCCTACAGGTATGTATTGTTTGAAATTTAAAACTGAGACAGGAAATTCGCAAGAGCAGCCACCCATCCTTGGTGCTCCCGTAGCCCAGAGCTGCTAAGGGGTGAGAAGGAACCAACAGTCAGAGAGAAAAGTGAAAGTGAAGGCAAGTGCAAAGCAGCCATGCTGTGTATTAAAAGGGACACGATGGTCAGATGGAAGGCCATTGAAATAATGACATTAAAAAGTCACTGAAAAGCAAAGGCATCAGGTTCCCTTAAAGCAGTGTCATTAGATTTGTTCCACAAGGTTGCAAGGCTCCATGGCTCAGCTTCTGTACCAGTATGGAGGCTCTACTGCCTTTCACAAATGCATACAAACACACAATATTTTAATGTCACTTTTTGGAACCAACTTGATGCAAAGGTGTTTGACTCTGTTGTTACTATCATTTTATACGTTGATGTAAAATCATAGACATGAGTTGATTTTCTGGAAAATGCTAGACATATCTTTTGTTTTTTCTTGGCATTTCTGATCTTCTTCGATTTTGAGCTCTTGTAATGAGCTCAAATGCTGTAACTCAAATTCCCTTGAAGTTTTTGTAAAACCTGCAGAGCTCAATCTCTTTGAAATATGACATGAAAATTTAGTTTTCTGGTTCTTAGTGTTATTCCTGCCTCTACTTTATATGATTAATCTTGGCTATTATGAAGAGTAAAGATGAATTATCTGGTTAATTATCTGGGTTATTTTTTTATTTGGGAAAGTAGCAGCCAAGATATTGATAGACGTTGCAGAGTGATTAGCAAGCCATGTTACTGTTTTCTGACTTGGGGAAAGTTTAGTAAAGTTCTTGTTATTTTTTTTCTCTTGTATTTTATCTCCTAAATAGAGGAAGTTTCCACCATTTGGAGAATACACTTACTTGGTGTCTCACCAGCATACAGATTAATTTTTATCATCAAACAGAACTATTACAGAGTGTATGCTGTTAAGAGAATAGTCATTGCTGTTGCATCCAGAAGCTGCCTAAGACAGACTTTTTGTTCTTCCTTCCTGGATTTGATAACAAAAGTAAAAAGACCGGAAAAAACTACAAAGGAAAAATTTAAAGTAAGTGGATACTGAATCATCATTTATTTTTATAGAATATTTTCTATTTTTCCTCACTGTAAACAGTTCAAGAGCTTTACTGGTTCGTGGGGAAAGAACACTACAAAATTACAACTCACTTGTGAAGTTGCTTCCTGCCTTTCAAATTTCTTGTGCACACGCAGAACATGGACTGAATTGTACAAATTGCTTTTCCTTCTATCATTACATGGGACACAGTTTCCTGAGGCTGTCGGGCCTTCGGTGGATTACTTTGTTTATCTCCTTTCACCTTTTGGACTCAATTTTAATGATGGAATCTATATTTTATATAGATTCCTTCACACGTACATAAAAATCTTCTTAATATTAATATTTTGCCTTTTAGAGTGAGCTCTTTGTAATTTTTCTCCCTATCAATCAAGAAGTACTCACTACCTTTCTGTATTTTTTTTTTTTTTTGTGTGTCATTCAAAAAGCCTTATTTCATGGAAAGATTTTTCTGTGCCAGGAAATCAACTTTTTTGATTATTTGACAGATCCTGGGGTCTGGTGTCTTGCAAAGATCACATTTCTGAGGAAAATGCTGCTTCTTGTGAAGGAAAGATTAAATGCTAATTTAATGGCAGTGTAATGCCTGTAGCCTTCTCCCTGCTTTGCCAAATCCTCCCTCTCTGCAGTGTCATTTATGCTTCTCATTCACAAATGTAGGGGCAAATTATCTTACTCTTTGCACTGGTGCAACTTGTGAAGTACCTTAGTCAGGCAATGACACCGAATTCCAAGCTTTCCTTGAGGTTTTGCCTGTTCTCTCTGCCACAATCAATGCAGGGAGCTGACTGCAGTGCGAGCAGGATTGTGTTGGCGTGATGCTCTCTTGAGAACATTTTCTGGTAGAAAGAAATAGGAATATTTAAAGTGCACATAGGAGCCTCTTCAAAATTCTCTGCAGCTGTAGTTTGACAATATTACAGAGACTGAAATGTTTGCTTATCAGAAAAGCTGAAATGTTTAAAGAACATTGATCTACATTTCTTGTCAGTTTACTGTCTCCATTGGCACAACATTTGGAAGGATTCTGATGTTATGAAATGGAGAGTGCCTCAAACTTGCATCTGCAGTGAATACTCTGTTACCTCTTTCTGAGCTTTGGAACAATAACTGTTTCCACCTAAACACTTACAGAATGTGAAACATATGATAGATCTGTGCAAGTTGTTCCTATTTTCCACCTTATGTTATAATGGCAACTGCTGCCAATCAGCAAAACAAGGAAGTTGGGAAATAGGAAATTTCTGTGAATGCCACTGGCTTCCTTAATTTCCTTGAAATTAAGTACAGGCACTGTTCAACTGTTGACATTTTTCACAGCTGAGGTAGCATCAGTGTTGCTGACACAAGATGTTTAACTGCTTATATCAACTTTTGTCTGTGCTGTAAATGAGCTCTGCCAGGTCACATGATTAGTTTTCTTGGTGCTTATCCAACCCTGGCCAGAAGTTGTGATAAAGGAGTCAGATGGAAAATTTTGATTAGAATGATTTTTTTTTTTTAATTCTTTTTTTTTAAATGAAGGAAGCATTTTTATGATAGCTTGCAGCCTTTGCTGAGGAAAGCTGTGATTAGCGAGGGAGTAGCAGGTTGTTATGTAGGACTTGACAGCTGACTTTCAATGAGAATTAAGAGTACAGAATTGGATGTAGACACAGAAATTGTTAGTCCTTTCCCATGGTTTCTTTTGTGTAACCCCATGCTATTCATTAATAGCATTGCTGCCTTTAAAGCTGTGAAGCTATGGTCTTACTTGATCTTATTTGTGAGTGTCTTGTTGCTGTATAACCATGGTAATTTTACAGTAGTTAATTCTTAAGAAACTGATGGGGAAGCAATAATGGAAGTGTTTGTAATTTTACTACAATAATTCTTCATAATCTGCACAAAACACTGGCTGTTTCCTCCTGCTTCTCAGCAAAGATTTAAAAGCTGAGTTGCCGTGTTACTTAAGACTTCATTATGTTTTGTGAAGTATACTCCAGAGTATTCGCTAGAACATTATGAAGTATTATCATAAATGATTAAGCTGAACTATAATTGTCAAAATATGTGAAAAAAGCACATCTGGCAAGCTTGGTTTTTCTCTTCCTAATTCACATGAGTCAGTAATTCACAATGGATGCTTCTGACAGTGCGAATAAGTCAGACTGTTGCAGGGTCGGCATGGGGTACCTCAGCTTCCTCTAATGCAGCTTGGTCTAATCCATGGAAACAGTCCTGAGTTAGAGGAAGTCTGACTGATAAAGCTGGGGAAACAGGCATATAAACAAACAAACTGTGTGAGTCTTCAAATCCAGTCTCATGCAGTCATGTCTATATAATCATTTCTTTTTATTCATTGGCCTAACTACTTGTGGTTTCTTGCATCTGCTGTTTCTATTCCCTTTCCCCCCCTTGCTTATTTGATAGTTATACTGTAATTTCTAACTTAGAATGTGTTTATGGCTGATTTAGATATTTTTTTTCTTGTGCCAGCATCAACCTTTAGGTAAAATGCCCTTTTTTTCTTGTTGCTGCTTAGCTCTGTAATAAGAACGAGTGGAAAATAGACAACATCCTTCTCAGCTTTCATTTTGTGAGGTTATACAAACCAAGAGTCTCCTCTTTAAATTTTAATTCCCTCAGTCATACTACTACGAAAGCAGATTGAATTTATTTTCCTTGGATGGAACTATATACACTATTCCAGATGAGGCCTCAGTGGTACTGTTCAAATACCTCTCCTGATTTAACCTCTCACAGCTGTACTATATGACAGGTTCATGATCCTTTTGTGATTTGACATTAGATCCAGATTTTTTCTTTCAAATAATGAGATGCTATTGTAAGTCTCCTACAGCATTATGTCAATACTAGGGCTGTCAAAGAGAATATCTCGTAAAGCTATCCATGATGAGATTGTACAGGGAGGATGGCTGAAGTGGGAAATTCCCAGTCCTTGTTTGTGCCAAGTCCCTGAAACACAGCAATCACCTCCAGGTGCTATTTGCTTACTACCATTTTCCTTTCTGTTAAGTTTATGGAAACATTTTCACAGAATTGATCTTTGTGATAACATTAAGACCTTTAGCTTATATTTAAGTCTGATTGTGGAGGTCTTTAATGGATCACTATTCGTTTTCTGTTTCTTTAAAGTGATTGTTTTCACAAAAGGTGATCTTCCTGTTCTTTTCCTACATCTTTACAGCATTATTACATGAAGTGAATCTACTACCATTTTGTATCTCTCATACTTGCAACACACTTAGAAATTTCTATTCTGTCATGTTGTGATTCATGTTCCTTCTGAGGCTGTCCTCATTTCACTGCTCGGAATTCTTGTTTTGACATACTTTTTTTTTCTTTCTTTTTCTGGTTAACACCCATTAGGCCCTTCACTAGAATGGACCAGCTTACTTTATTGTCTCTGAAATTCTTTGTATCTCCTTCATTCTTCCTTTACTTGCCAACCCCTTACACCCTCTTAAGTTTTAAAGAACTGGTTAAAAGCAGTATTTCCTGTTTACTGATCTCTTGTTTTGGGGTCCTATACAATTTAACTTGCAATGTGACAGTTGATTAATATTTGTAGAGCATTTTGAAAACCTTAAGGATGTGTAAAGGCTGGTTGTTTCATCTTGCATGACTTTTTCTACACAGAAGCATAAGCTGAATATTTTATGATTACTTAACTCCTTGGTGGCCAGAACAAGGTTAGGTTCTGTGTATGTCAATGTCCACCTCTTTTGGATACCTCACCTTTCAAAGACTTTATCAGACAGCACTGAGGAGGTGTAGTCAAAAGATTCACAGAGCTGCCTTCTGGAATCTGCATCCTCAGCAGTGTTTTTGTTAAGGAGAATTGTATTGCTGAATTTGTTCCTCCCCTGCTTTAACCCTGGGATACGAGGAGAACATACTTGCGTTTTCTCACTCTCCAGTCTGTCCAGAGGGGCCACAGCTGAAAAATCTCTGCATGAAACTCTCCTCACTTCTCTGCCTGGAGAGCCTGTGCTCGAGCTCCCAGCCCGCTCTGACAAACCCGTGTGTGCTGCTGAGCACACACAGTTAGGCATGTTATGTACAGAGGGGGGCAGTGAGGATTCAGCTGCAGACTTAAATTATCACTTCTGAGCAATTGAATAAAAAATTGGCCTTGAAAGTACAGAATATTTTAAGACTTTAAATAACAACTGGTTTTTACCTTTTGTGCTCAGTGTTTGTTGTTACTGTGTTGTGGTGGAGCTGTCCAGGTGCCTCTTCAGGCCAGGCTGTCTGCCAAGAGTAATTAAAAAAGTCAAGGCAGACATGAAGGATTCTGAGTCATCTGATGTACCCAGTTTACTGGTCTCTGCTCTGGGAGTGTAAAGGAATATTTCAGAGACTGCAGGCTGACTGGAGAGACAGGAATATGTGGGAGGGGAAGGTGCAGGGAGGAAGGCAAGGTGGATGAAGTGAGAGCTGAGCAAGAGTGGCCATGCACGGCCAGACCAGAGGTCATCATTGTCCAGCATCCAGCAGTTGTCAAATAATAGATACCTGCAGAAGAACTTAGTTAGCAAATACGTCACAGTTTGTGTACCTGGGATTTTTAAATTTATTTTCTAATGTTTGTGTTGGCAGGTGTTATGTTTTTGTTTAATGAGTCCTGATGGATCTTTCCTCCATAAATGTCTGTCACTTTTAAGTCTTGTATATTGTTTTATGTTAGTAAATTACTTTAGTTTTGTATAAATACATTTGTTTATAAACTTGAATGTTTTTGGAAAATTGTTTTGCCTTCCTATTAGATTTTTTTTTTTTTCTACTGGAAAAGCAAGAAAAAAAACTCTAGAAAAACTTTCCTAAGATAAAAAAAGACCATTTTTTACTCTTTAATGAGAAAGGAAGTGTTTTCTGTTTATCATATGGGGAAATATATCCCAGTCTATGTAATTTCTGCAGGAGAATTAGTCATGTCCCACTGCAAATATGAAGCAGTTGAGGAGGAGTTTCGTGTGCTTGGTTCTCCAGGTCATCAGAGGGAAACCAAAATCCTGTATAACCCGAGTGCTGGAGGAGGAAGCAGCTGTGTGACTGTGCTGTAGGTGGGAGAGTAATTAGCAGGCCAAAAGGGTTGAGATCAGAAGGCACAGGACCAGGATCTGAGGAAAGAGGACTATGGCAACAAATAGAAAGGGGAATAGCTGCAGGCGTGGGTTGGAGGGGAGCAGAAGCAAGATCTTAGAATAAGAGGTGAGGACCTGGAGAAAAACTAAAAGATTTCTAAGGGCTGCAGGTCAACTTAAAAAAGGCAAAAGAGGACCCATTAGCAAAAGTTGATAACAAAGAAGGGAAAAGTACTACAGAAGGCAGCGAGGAGGGAACAGACATAAGGTCAGTGGCTGAGTGGAAAAGATGGGTAAAGGGAAGCTAGATGGAATAAGAACAGGAGATAGTCCTAAGGAAAGCTGAAAGTGTGGGTGCTTTTGGCTGTGTTGAGGGTCTCTGGAAATTTGATTCCTCTCATATGTTTGAGATCCTTTCTGAAAAAAATCGTTCTGATTTTTCTCAGTTTGAAACAGTTTCTTGTATTTGCTGTGTCTGCTAGTGAAGAGCAGGCAAATTTTCTGTGAAAATTATGACTAGCATTGTACTTGTGAGAGAAGGCTGTGGCACTGCCTTACTTCAGGGTTTGAATATCAGTGGTTAATAAAGGTCTGTCAATCTATTTATGAGCCTGCTACAGACCAAGTACAGAAATGTATGAAGACCTCAGAAATTATTTATGGTGCATTTACAGCATAAATAGCTAAGCTGTCAACTATGATTGTAAAGTTCTTCCTCTACTTCTGCACTGTGCCTTTCATTTAATATGGCTTTGTTGAGCTTAGAAACAAACCAATCCTGTGATGGCTTTTAATAGCTGTAATAAAATATTGAGAATATAATGTCTGCCAGTATGGTGTAGACACACAGACTGTCTGTGATTGTGGTGTTAGAACTAGTTAAAAGGGAATCAAGATGGAGAGGAGACTTGTGGAAATCAAGGGAGAAAAGGTTTGGAAATTTTGCAAGGCTAGAGTCTGCAAAGGATATTTTTCTTCCAGCAGTTTTCGATATCCAGCCTGAGGTGGAATTCATTATTCCCTGTAATATTAAACCTATGTGTCCCTATAGTGCCTTAACTCAGTTAAAAAGAAAAGTATGCAGGCTTTGTAAAGAAAATGAACTGAGAACATGAAATGGTTGGTCTGGCATCATGGTAGACCTGCACAAACATATTAATCTTGAACCAGATAGAAGATGCCATCCCGAAGTCACATCATCGTTACTCCAAGGTTACAAAATTCAAACTTCTGGATTGTACAGATCATGGTACAAATTGGTCAAGTTCCCTCAGCAGACAAGTCAAACATTTTGTCCAGTTCTTATTGGGAGGAGGGAGTTTTGGAATCCCATTACACCAAAAGCAGTAGTACTTATGTGACTTTTCAGCTGCAGCTCAATCATGTCCACTTGCTGTACACTTACTCCTCTATCAGTGTTATTTTTTTCAGCTTGAATGTATGTTCTCTGGGTATATTTACGGATCACAATTGTAACAGTTTGCAGCTTTCATTTTGGAAAGCTAAACAAATCAGGCTCAGATAGACTCCCTGTTCTCCTCAGCAGGCTTGTTCCATGCCTATTCCATGGCAAATTCATCTTTCTGGAACACATCTACATCCAGTTTACAAATACTGCAAACAAGGACATTTGCTGAGGATGGTATTTGCTGTTTCCCTCTCACACCATGCTGATGTCATGTAAAGTTTTGTGATAGACTGCACTACTGGGTTCCTTGCCCTTGTCAGCAGTTTCCAACTGGAAATGTGTTGTCACAAAATTTGTAGCAATACTGATAATGATCTATTTCTACTGACAGAAGATGAGTGAAAATATTTTTGGGAAGTGTGATAGTTCAAGCGAGATGATCCTTTAAGTGATGTTAAAAGAAAAAAATAATTGTCTTTTGATTTCTTACTGTGGAAAATAAAAAGCTGATTTTTTTTTTTTTTTTTTTTGGGGGAGGGAATCAGGTAGGGGAGTTGAGTCATTTTTACTGTTCTGGAATTAAGAAAATGATGAAGGAAGAAAATAGAGCAAGGACAACAAAAACAACACCCTGTTTCCCTCAGCTTCCCTGACAAGGAGAGATTTCACACATTACATAGTGCATTAGAATTAAGGCAGGAGAAACTCTTTTATTTTACTGCTGCTGCATGAGATGTTTTACTGGCAATGTTAAATGATATTTTTCTAGACGTAGTCTAAAAGTTTCTCAACACTTGGGAGATTGGCATGAGAAATCTAGTAACTAAATTTTCGCTGATTTTATGGAAACTGTCAGTGGAAACGTGAAACTGGAATTAAATCAAACGCTGTATGTTAACAGTAAATGTTGATATATGGCACAACAAAAGTTTTGGTATTTTGTTGTGACTTAATCCTCTAAGCCAGCCTGAACCTTCTTAGTATGCAGAAGCTTGTTAAAGGTCTACTAATTTTGACCTCCTAAAAACCCCTATTATTAGTGGGTTTGACTTCTGAATTCTTCTGAAATGCTGATTTTCCCTGTTACATTAGTTTCCCGTATTCAGTTTCCAGGCAGACTTTGGCAAGCAGAGATGTGTAGAAAAACAAAATAAGGGAGAAAGAGAAAACAACATCATACTTTGCAGCCTCCAGGAGGCCTGGTGGGGACCTGAAATCAGAACTGAAATGCAAATATTTAGTTCTGGAGTTCTGGCCTAGATGTCAAAACGGTTATATGGGACAGTGAGTTTCTTGGACCACATGTTTGCTTGGACTATACACGAATTGCTTGGGCTCACACTCAAATACTAATTGGGTTGCCTAAACCTCAGGCTATTCTTTTGAGGATGATATATTTAATGGTATAAAAGTCACTTTGACACTTCCGAAAAATGATGAAATATCTGTATTTCATTTTGGTCATCATTATCACTATCATACTTAATACTTTGATTCTGCAGGGAGGGGCACAGTGTAGGAGTCTCACTGGAACAAACAGCACTATTTTTTGGGGGTAGCTGTAACAAGACCACTTGATTCTGGGCTTCTATCCTAAGAAATTGTCTTAGTGGCACTAAGCTTGACATATACACAAACTGTACATTTGTTTCATGCTAAGCTCGGTGCATAAACGAGATTTTAATGTTGCCTGAGAAAGTCAGTCAAGGTTTGAAATATAAAATTAAGTGGATGGCTCAGTACCCTTATATTGATCTCCAAACCAATGCAAACCCAGTGCTTTCAGATCTACAAAAGCCTAAAATAAAGCAAAGTTTTCTCACCTGCCTTATACAACTGCCTTCCTGAGGTGTTTGCAGAAACATCAAGAAAAAGGTACAATCATAAGTGCTGTTAGCAGATTTGAGCATTCAGGAGTTGATGTTTGTCTTTTTTTTTTTTTTTCTCACCATTTGTTTGGTGAGAAATGCAAATCATCCCTGTTTTCCCATCGGTTTCACCTTGAGGCTCGAATCGTTCACCAAATGCCCACATAGCTGCTGGTAGAGCTGTGGCTGTCAGAGCACTTCAGGCAACCTCCGGCGTGCACAGGGGAGGGTAGAAGGAAAGCACGAGCTCTCTGAGCTCTCTTTCCTCTCACTCAGCCATCTGCATGCGGACACGAGAAACCCAAATTTTGCAGCTGTTCTGTAATATCCTGTGGAGGCGGATCAGAAAGCTTTGGATGCAGTTTGTTCCTCTGTTAGGGAGCACGTGTTTGCAGGAAGGGAGTGTGTGTGCACGAGTCAAATGCACATCACATCATTCTGAATCTGATAAAAATTCCTTCATGCTGCAGGGAAAATTTCACTTGCTGGTGGAGGCCAAAGAAGTTTTCTATATCAGTTCAACAGCTGGTCTTGCTTTATTGATATTGAAATATTACCCCACTTTCCAAAAATTCATGAGGCTGGAGAGAGCTGAAGTAGACACAATTCTAATTGCATGTTTCGCAATGGAAATCATACTTGCAGAGGAAAGTTTGTGAACAATTTTTTCTCACTTGTAAGACCTGTAGTATCCATTTGCCCCACCTCATTTCTGTGTACATTATAATGAATGCTGTTATACACGTTCCCCTTCTCCTACCTGGACCCTGAACTAAGTGGAGGTAGAAGTTCCTTTTAGTCTTCCTCACAGAGAGTTTGTAAGCCCCTAAATGTATGTATGTTGTTACCCAGACAAGTGTACCAGTAACTGTTCAGCTCCCAACAGTCCAGGTGTCTGTGTCAGGAGCAGTGTGGTCCTGCCTTCAGAAAGACTGATGTTACAATACATCAGTTATTATGGATTGCAAGTGTTATGGCCTTTTGTAAAGGAAAGGGAATTCTGTCAAGGAAACATTTTACAGTTTGGAGAAGCAGTGAGATGAAAAATTTAGGAACTATTCTTTCTTCTGTGCTTCTGTAAAATCCCACAGACCACATTTTCCTCTGCTGTATACAGCAGAAATTGAAAGGAATTTATACAGGATAAGACCATGCCACTTTTATCAGATTCATAACATGATAGTTTCTTATGCAAGAGGAATTCTCTGGTGACCATTATCAATCAAATAATAATTTCTTTGAGTCACCTGAGTACTTGTGGCTGATGCTGTAGCAAAAGTGAGATTGCTATTTCACAGATGTGGATGTAGTTGACTAGGAAAAAATCCCTCACCATGGCCATTTCAATATCCCGAGTAGAAAAAAGGGACTCTTTGTCTCCATGATTCTTAACCTAGATTTAGCATGCTGCAGAGATATTTCTCTGACATGTTCAATGATAGCAGAAAAATATGTGGTGGTGCATTAAAAGCTGTAGAGCAAAGGAAGTTTGGGGAACTTAATCAGAGCCTTAGGCAAGAAAAGGATGTGTAACACTGATATGTACATTTTGCTTTTGCTGTAGTTAATGAAAAATGTTATGCCAACACTGGTTTTTGTCCCTTATGGTTTAGCAATGCAGAACCAATCCTTTCTATTCTTTGTGTTTTGTGTTTTTCTTCTCTTAATGTTACTTAATCTGGAAATAAAAATGTTTGATTTCTGTCATTCCCTTTGGCTACTTTGCTTAAAATGGCGCTTAATTGTTTTCACTTGAAAGGAATGATGCCAGGTTTAAAGATTTATTATGTTTTCATGGATTTTGTTTTAAGATTGCCCTTTTTTTTTATATGCTTCTCCTTGACACCTGTCATTACATTAGGCTTTTCAAACTTAGCCACCATCAGTCTGAGAGGAGTTGTTAGTGAATTGTCAGGTTGCCACAAAGGCCAAGTTTCTTTTCCTTCTCTCCTAGCAGCACTAATCAGGACAATTCTTTCACGGGGCACACTGCAGTAAATGCCTCCTGTTATTACACAGGTCATCAGCAAGACCTGAACGAGCTGTGTCGGTGTTGTTGGGAGCGATGGATGCTCGTTTTCCTAATTCCCGTGTAACTGCCAACTCCCTTACTGTAATTTTGAGACTAGTGCATTTAGAGAACCATTTCTGTTCTCTGATGGACTGCTTAGCACCTCCCTCACTCTACAGGGTGGTTTGTTTTTCGTTCTTTTCTTCCCCTTTGAGTACAGATGCTGCTGCTTGTACTTTAGGTACTGGTACATTATTGATCAAAGCGTAGAGAATGCACAAATAACATTTGAAATGAGGTTCAATGGAAGAGAGAAATTAACTGTTGTCAGAAGTTGGCTGTTTTCTATTTTAATTTCAGGACATTGAGTGTGCTTCTACCGGCACCATCTTAAAATGCTGCCAGTCCCCATTTATCTAAGGAATGATTTATGCTTAAAATTAATTATCGCTCAGCTTTTAATTTTTTTCTTTAATGTTTCTCTTCAAGGTTGTTTTTTTATTTTTTTTACACTCAAGCTAATTTCTGATTTACAGATTTCATTTCCCTTAGACATGTTGAACAATTCTATTTTCCTACCCTGTTGTCTGTTTCAGTAGTTTGCAATCAAATTTAGTTCTAGCTAATTAGGGGAAACGAGTTTCAGCACTTTGAAGATTGTCCTCTCCTTCGTAGCATAAACAGCTTTAATTCTGAAGGCCACCTTCACCTCTTGTCTGGAGCACTAAAACCAATGAATTCCCTGCTCTGGAGGTTATGGTTCCTGACCTGAATAAAAGAGCAATAAATCAAAGTATGCTCACTGGCATTGAAGCAGGCTCCAACTGTGTGGAATCAACATGCCAGTTCCAAATTGTAATTTCACTAAAAATAGCATAGTTTAACAATTTTGACAGTTGTAAACTTGAAAGATCTAGGCACACTGTCCATCTTGCTGTGTCTCATATGTTCTGTCAACCATGCAGCTTTTGAAAATAAAACCAGAAAAATGCTGAACATTCTTCATTCTTTGCTAGAGGTTCCAATTCCTGCCCTCTGCAGGAGGAGGCACAAATTTAATAGTGATTTTTCAAAGGCAAAACAGAATAATCCTTCTGTGACTGGTGGTTCCAGAACGGGAGGAAGGGTAAAATTTTGGATCCATATCTCCCCTTTATCACTTCCCTTTTTCAGGTCTGCATTTCCAGGAAACAAAAGACAAATTAGCAACTGTGTCATGGTTCATTGTATCTTAAAGGGGCACAATGCAACAGCTTCTGCTCCATTCTCAAGTCTGGAGAACCACAGATGCAAATTTTACTGTATTTTCTCCTACCAAGACTTATCACCCAATCCTTAATTCATCCAAGTTCTATTCAGCAAACATTTAAACAAGTATTTAAGACCAGGCACATGATTTGTCTTTTGACTTCCGTGGGTTGTACGGGCAAGCTGGAATTAAAATCATGTTAAAATGCTTAGATGAAATGGGCAGTAGTTACTCCACGTCGGGGATAGATAAGTAAAAAAAGCTTTTAAATTTGTGGTTAAAGTTTGTTGACAATGCCAAGTTTAACTCTTTAGTTGGCAGTTTCCCTGACAGAAAAGTATGGGTTGTTATGTATTGCTTTAATGCCAATTAATTGCTCTCTGCCTCACAAAACGCCTGAGGTTGAACCACACTTTGCTTTATCAGGATTCAACACTGCTATTGGTCTGTGGGGAGGAAAAACAGGAATTAGAAGAGACAAGAGCACTGTGGAGCAGTAATCTTTTATTTATGTATAATGCTGTACATTTCCTGACTGTACTGTGAGTTTTCCTTCTAACTCTTACTAATTATGGTGACTGGCATGTGGCATGTGATGGAGCCTCAGGAGAAGTGGGATACATACAGCTGTTCAGAACTGGCACATTGCATTCCAGTTTGCATTTGCTGGCAGACCAACTCTCCTTTTTTCAATGAGAGAAACAGGAATGTTGCAGTTTGCTTCGAGTTGTGTTTGTTGCATGGAAGATTTTATTAGAGGGAGCTGAAATACTTTCTTGTTTATCCGGAGGAGTTGTACACACAGAAATGGAAACCTGGCTTCTGTAAACTAGTTCCAGTGATTTTTCAGAGGTTATTGTTTGTATCTATCTGTTCCTGTTCTAAATAATCTACATATTGTTCGTGCTGTATCATATTTGATTAAAAAAAATGTTTGGCTAAAAAGATGATGGCTGCATGAAGCATTAACCACTGAAAGATATATAAATTCACTTAGGGCTATGAAAGTTTCTGATTTTTGTCTTTGTTCAGAGGAAGGCGAGAAGGAAGAGTATTTTCATACCATCTCCATTACTTTTTCAAGGTACTAAAATACTTGACTCATTTTGCAAAATGCATATTTGCCAAGAGTCATTCATCATTATCAGTTTTGTGAACTCAGGCAGAAGCTTCCTAACTTTTTAAATGTGTACCTGCAGAAAGTGGTAATGATATACCAGACTTGCTGCTCTTGAGGCTACATTTGTACCCTCGTTGCACAAATTGAAAGTAAGCCAAATAAATTCTTTCCCACTCCTGGGAAATATGTGTTATCCTAAGTGCAAGACTAGGAGAAATGTGTTAATTGTTTGACACTTCATCATTTACAATGCTCATTAAAGGAGATAATGGTGATGCCACAAATAGTGACCTGACAAAATTTTTAGATCTCCAAGGTGGCCACTGCATTTTTAATGTATAGAGGAGGCTTTTTAGAAGATGCTGTGAGATATAGTCCATCTATTTACAGTCCAAGTAAATATTTCTTTGTTTCCAGCTCTTTCCCATACACGTGGTATTACTATCCACATTTTCAAAGATGAAGCCATGGATATACCAGGTCAGGGGACTACAGTATTACACTGGTGCATGCACTGTGTCCTCTGTGGTGGTGTGCTGTTGCTTGGCAATTTTATTTATTTTTTTTTTGCTATTACAAAAGACATTTTAAATACAGCAATATAAATATATTCTTTCTGTTTTCTTTTCCCTAGGCATCAAAGAAAAAAACCTGTGATTTTATTAAATTCTATTTTGCTGTGCAGCCTTTCTTTAACAGTCTTTCAAATGGAGCTCAGGGATATCCTTCATCATTTCCTCTATTGGTTTCTTCTCACTGTAAACTTAATGGAAGCACTCAGGCTTGTAGTGAAGAGGAAACCCACAGGCGAGTGACAGAAGCATCATAAGCTTCAGGGAGCTAGTTTAACATGGTTAATTAAAGGGGTGATCAGTTCAGGGCAGCGCCAAGTGTGAAGGATTGATAGACAAATCTCTAAAGTCAGTCTCTAGATGAATGCTCTAAATATGAGAAAAGGCCTCTCAACTTGTTGGAGCTGATTCTCGTCCGTTGGGGGTGGGGGTGGAGGAGAAAACCCCACAGCAGCAACTGCAAATCAGTACATGGAGCAAACCCATGTATTTGCCATTTACTGCCTTAAATTCGAGTGCCCTGTGTGTACAGTGCGTTGCAGAGGTTATTTGAATGGAATACCTCTGGTTTAGTACGTTAGCTCGGGTTTACTCTCAGGTTTCACATTCGAAACAATGGGGAAAGTTGCATCTGAAATTCGACTTGCTCACATTTAGGCCTGATGAGATTTAATGTTTTCGTTAGGGAACTTTATGAAAAATCAAGAGTGTGCTAATGAAATTTGCCATTTACGGAAGTTTAGGTGGCATAGTCAATAAAGAGGAAGATTAGAGTGCTTTATGAAAAGAATTTTTATGACTATGAGATATAGGGCAATAAAGTTAGGTACAATTCAGTTGTACAAAAATGCTAACTCATATGCTCAAGGAGGAATAAAAGAATTCTGCAGTAAAGAAATTGATGGTCCTCAGTTCCCCAAATTAAGACGGAGGTCTCCTTGGCCGACCTGTGTCAGTCAGAGGCACTGCTATTATAGAGGTGAAGAGACAGAGATTTCTTCTGGCTAGTTACTGGGCCAGTGCTGAGAGAAGACTAAAGCAAGTCCTGAAGAACTTGGAGAAAAGCAAAGTCACAAACAAGGGGAATTGCTCTGTGAATTCAGCAAACAACTCCATCAGGTCTCTGCAGTCAGTGGCAGAAGCCTGAGCTGCTGCCAGGGTGGGTGTTGTCCCTAACCCACCATTCCTGGCACTTCCCTTGTCCTGGCACCAACATCCTCTTATCCATGGGGTGAACCTTATCCAGGGGTGACCTGGCTTCAGTGGACTGATCCAGCTGAAGACTGACTGAGCAAAAGAAAGAGGAGAGTTGCTTTCAGCAAGTTCAGTTGTTTGATCCACATTACCCCATGTAGCACTGTCACAGAGCAGCCAGTGGGGCTGAGCGGTTTGGCACTGCTTTTGGCATTTATGTTGGGTTAAAGGAACAGTAATTATGGGTAGGAACTGTGCTCTACTTTCCTTCCATCCATTCCCCAATATACAAAGGTTTGGGGAAGGCAGGTTTCTCTGGGGTTTCACTGGGTTTTTTGCTTCCTTCTGTGTGTGTGAAGATCATCTCAGTGCTTTGAGTAGGGTCTAGATTAAAACATACCTGAGCATATATATCACTGGAGATTTCAGGTGCTCATGATTATTCCCAGGAGGGGATTTTTGACTGGTTGGTGTTACCCCTTGGGTAATTTTGCTGAGTGTTGTTTTTTTTTAAAGTGCAATAGGGTTATAGGGTTCTCCTCACAGTTCTTTGCTACAGTGGAGTACCGCGTCACTGGGCTTCCAGTAGTGTTATTCTTAAATTTATGTTGATTCAGTAATTAATATTAAAGTGAAAAAGTGCTAAAACTTAAAAATCCTGATTTTAAATGCTAGATCAATTTATTTTTTATATTTCTGATGATAACGTTTAACATTTTTTTAAATTCTGTGTGGTAGCTCTTTCTTGAGCTCTTTAGTTTTTGATGCAAAAATATTAAACGTAACTTTTTAAAGACTACAGACAGGTACATTTTTGAAGATTTTTAGTTACAGTTGGTAGTTTCTGTTTACATGTTAACAAAGACACAAAAACTATTTATTTACCTGTACACAAGTCTAGCCAGCTTGCAATACCACAGGTGTGGTATCTGCAGATGCACTTGTAATCAGTTGTACTTCTCTTTCAATAGTAAACTGCAATGGTTTTATACAGTTTATATTCAGTGGAGTTGTGAATTTATACTTATATATGGTATTTTTAGTCCTATAAAACTTCCTAGTAAGGACTTAGTTATTTGAGTAGATAACATGTTTTATTTTCCTGGATTGAGCGTGGTGAAACTTTCTGAGCCCCGTGACACAGAGCTTTGGGACAGTGTGTACTTTGAGTTGGGCTTTTACTGACCAATAATCCCTCAGGTAGAAGGAAGACTGAGGTGGAAGTGAGGAGAAAGGGTGACAGTGCTCAGGCTGGAATTTAAACAGGACACCAACATTAATAACTAGATTGTGCAGGAGCTTGTGATTCTTGAGAGAAGAGTCTAATTTTTATATTTTGCCTGAAAGACAGAGCCTTTGGTATGTCAGGGTGCCTTTTAACACCATGTGGAATTATCAGTGCTAAGGTAGAAATAAGAATATCACAAATAAGATCACAGTCACTTACTAAATATCTTATAACAAAGCCTTAAGGAATTAAGAAAATCAGAATTTAGTAACATCTTTGTTCATTACTTAAACAAACTGGCACTAGCTGTTGAAATACTGCACCCAAAACCACAAAAAAAGACACTTTCTGCCTTCCAAAATGCCCTCTAAGTGTGGTGAAACTTGGGGGTAATAAGGCAGGTGTGGTTAGACCTCGTGTCCTTCGCTTGAAATTCTCTTCCCCTTTTTTTCAAAGTAACTATGGCAAAAAGAGAACAAAGACATAATTTCTTTAGCAACGGTATATTGTAACATAGCATAATAAAGCAATACTGTGGAAGAAGACAGATTTTGTGTGAGAGGGAAGGTAAGTGAAAGGCTAAAAAGCAAATGTACTCCGTATCAGTCAAGAGAGGATGTCCTCCAGGCATTCTTTGCAGACTAGCAACTTCCCCTGTCCTGAGACACTGGGGGTATTTTTTTTTTTTTTTTAAGAATCTATGCTCTTTCTCAGACATAAGCTCAAATGGAGAAGTCTTCTGCTGCAATGCTATACAGAGTTTGTCTACATTCCCAAACCAAAATGTTAAGGCTTTAATAAGCAGTGGTACAGCTCAAATGCACATTTATTATCAGTGGAGATAAGTACACTTCTGTAATAATTCAAGAATTATTTTATTATTTAATTTTGTTAATAATTTTTATTAATTGTATTGTTTTATTTTATTTAATTTATACTGTTTATTGTGATGTTTGTCCTGAAGGAACTGTGTGTCTGAAAGCTTGTCTGCTTCTTCTAGCTGCATTATTTTCTTTAATGAAGTACCTCTACTCAAAAGCCCTGCTTTTCTGATGTTGCTTGGCCAAAAAAAAAAAAAA
>VXAY01005517.1:3458565-3509040 GCA_013399855.1 Oxyruncus cristatus
ACAAGGAAATCCTAGATTTCACTGGGGCTGCTACTCTTTTGCCAGTTGTTCATTGCCTTAGGGCTGTATTTTAATGTACTTTTAAATGATCAGAAAGAAGGCCTTTTAATTGTCATTAAAACAACTGTAGCACAATGACTCAACAGTCTGGTCAAAATCATGATGTTTAGAAAAGACACTTCCTAGCAAAAGCACAGGAGGTCCTGCCTTGAATAAGAACACAGGGGATGATGGAGAGTAGAGGGGCTATGTCCAAGGTCCTTGGGTGGAAGGTTTGAGTTCAGCATGGTGGGCAGAGAAGGAGGACCAGGCTCTCAGAAATGTTTCGCATTTTGGGTGCCAGTCCATTTTGAACTACAGTCAAGGAGGTGAAACGATAGAATTGCTGGAGTTCCAGCCTTGATTGTGTGTTCAGAGCCCTTTAATGTATGACCAGACCTGAATCTGAACTACAGTATGAATCACCAGCCCTAAATGATTTGAAATGACTTTCAGCTGGACAAATTAAAAGGACATTTCCCAGAAAGCTGGGAGTCGTGAAATGGTCTGTTTTATTTCTGGCTATGTCTGTGTGGCACTGAATTTGTGATTATGACTGGAAGTTACTGACTTGTGTTGGCCTTGTCATTAAAGTCTGACCCTGCGGTTGGAATATGAAATAATGAACTAATTCCAGACTTTATTTAAGCCTGCTTCTTGTGAGAAGACATGGGTATTTCTTCTCTCCTAGTTGCTCTCTGGAGGCAAGGAGGGTGAAGTCCTTAAACATATATAGAAGGTGGTATTCTGAGTAACATCTGTGTACTTCCATCCTCAGCACAATCCATTTTGATGAATCCATGCTGATTTTTCCATTTGGGTATAGATTTTTGTCTCGTTTAACTCTGTTCTCCCACTAGTCCAATACATGCCGTGTGATCTAAATTTCCTTGTCTCCTATGTCCTGGGCACTGATAAGCACTGTTTGAAAAAAAAACCAGGGTGCTTTGGGATTGTTAATCATTAACATTTTTAATTATTTTTTTAAATTATTTACTCTGCTCACTGCCATAATAGCAGCAAAGTCCTTATATGGAACAAGCGTGGCTGGAGGGGATTTGGAATGTGCTTGGTTTTGCGTTTGAGCTTGACAGCCATTTCTCACTTTCCACAATAATGACAGTTAGCTAGGGAAAACGAGGAATATTAATAGATTTTGAGAGTGTTGTGTTTCTAGAGTAAGGACAGAAAAAGCTTTAGCAGGAATGAGAAAGGAATAGAAGAAAGGACAATTCATGTTTCCTGGTTTCTGGTTCATGCTTGTTTGCAGTTTTTTATTTATACTGTTCTTCTAAAAGTAAATGTAATAAAAGAAAAAAAAGTCTCCATCATGATTTATTCTTCCAATTTCCCAAGGCTTGTAGGATTACACCCTCCTTCCTCTCATCCTTGCAATAACCAGCCACAGTAAATCCAACTATATAACCTTTGAAAATAAAGGGTTTTGCAGAGGAGACCTGAATCAACCTTTAACTTGCATGTTCAAAAAACCCACCAAATACAAAATGGACTGAGAAGCATAGGGCTAGTTAAGCTCTGTAAGACTAGATCTGCTAGACTAGGTCTGTCTGAACGTGCTGCAGAATAGACACTGGCACTTGGAGCTGATTGTTCTCTTCAGAAAGCGATGAATTTCTCTGAACGTGTTTGGAGTTTCTGGAATTTTTTTCATATTTTTACTTTCATCTTGGATTTTTCTTTTTGTGTTTTAATGTTGAACTTCTATCTGCGCTTCATCTGACAGACAGGAGACTGTAGCCCATTTTCTGAAATGTGTTTCCCACTACCCAAATATGTCTTTGACAAGCCCGAGAATTGTGTATTCATCTTATTTCTACTGCAGCACATAAATCCAGTGCTAATATTACATTTATCTTTTTCTTCCTTTGTTCTTTTTACGGTTAAAGAGACGAAATGTTGTGTAAAGGTACAGTACACACATCGTAGAGACTGTGATGGGATGCTACTTGTCACTTTTTCAGTGAATAAAGAAATCAAGTTGGAATGAAAATTTCTAGAAACATTTTTTTTTGTTCTCTTTCACATCGGGTAGTTTTCAAAAATGTTAATTACTTTTTGTTTGGCACTGCTGAAGTACCAAAAGACATTTGCTGAAAACTACTATAATGAACAGAGTTCTGATGGGGTAGTAACTGGTCTAGATTTTTTATTGGGTTCAAACTGTGACCCTCCTGAAAGGCTGAGGGATGGGGCAGGTTTTTTTATAACTCAGAAATACTGTTCTACCAAAACAACCTGAGTCTCCTCCCTCTTTTCTTACAAATTTACGGTGTAAAACCAATACAAACAAACAGAAAATGAGAATATGTGCTGCTCTTCAGCATGGTCTAGTGAATTTATGGGGCTACTAATACCTACCAAGATTAAGCCAATATGTTTTGGGTGAAGACTGAAACATCATATGCCATTCGCTAAAGACTGTTATTAAGATTTGGAACATCTAAAACACCCTTTTAAATTATCCTCGTGTTCACAGAAATGGGGATTATTTTACAATCATTCAACCTGAGGTGCAGGAAGTGGTTCATCTAATTCTTTTTAACAGAAAAGTGTCCCTGCCACAAAACCACAAATAGACCAACGCTGCTCAACAGTGATAAAGAAGCAATTGCATAGATCATGGGGAATAAACTCAATGCTCACCTTCAAAGAATATCCTTATGAACAGGGCTAGGCACATCAGTAATCACTTCATACCTGAGATGAGGGACAGCAATCTATTTTGTTCAGAAGGCCTTAATCAGGAAAAGACAGTGCTTTTAGCTTTGGAAAGGGTTTCCTTTTTAATATATTAAGAATGTTTGCTGCTGAAAATACTCTGATGAGCAACTGAGGTAGTTCCCAAAATGTTTCTGTGTTCTGCTGTATAATGAGTACTTGTTAATTTTTGCTCTTAAAAGTCCCCCAGCATCACCAGGCAGTAGAAGGAAGTGATTTTCCCACTCTGCTTTGCACACTGGTGCAGCCTCACCTCAAGCCTTGTGAACAGTTTTGGGTGCCACAATATAAGATATAAATATGCCTCCCTTCCAAACTCAGGATATTCTGAGAATCTGTGATCCAGTTCAGGAGTTTTTTTCTGGTTCCTCAACTAATAAGTACAGACAAGAGATAAAAGCAGGACTGCTTACTTTATTTCTTACCAATATCTGCTAGTGTTTTGTTCAACATAAACTGGGTTCTTTTTACTGTCTTGGAATTCTTTTCCGCTGGGAATTTTGTGGCATGATGAAGACATTATTTGAGAGTCTGAGAAAACTAAGGGACATCTGATTTTCTGTGGAGCATGGAGAATGCATCAGATGTGTTGGCAAGGTCTGAAAAAAATGTATCTGTAGCATGCCATGGCTCCACTCTAAAGTTTCTCTGTCGTACTGACTTGGTACAGCTTCTTGCTTTGCCATTCTAAAATAGAACCCATTTCATAGCAGGCAGAAGAGAAACATGAATGCTGAAAAGGATTTTTAGCTGTTGATTTCATGCACTTAATAAGATGCTTCCCAGACTAGTGCAGTAGCTGGTACCTCCTTGCACTTTGTGGCCTCCCGTTATCCCCTTTCCATCACGTATAGGAGGGACCGTGTACCGGGAATTCTGAGCCACTGGCTTTGCCTTGCCTGTCAGCTTCATTGCAGGGGCCGTGTTGCTGTTTCGTTTTGACTGTACTGGGCTTTGTCTTCTAGATCAGGATTACAGTCTTGAATAATTCTTACTATTAATGTCACAAAAATTTTGTAAGAGCCAGTAAACACGTCTCCTATCTAGCAGTGGTGTCACACAGGACCCAAGTGTTTTTGTACTGATGGAGTATGTCAGGGCAATTGCAAGAAGACCTGAGCCATTCCTTGTTGTTCCTCTGCTCCCCCACCCCAGAAGGTGATGCCTTTTTGTAATTGCTGGGATTTTTCTGCACATTTTGCAGAAAAAGGTCAGTGTCCTAATATGCCATTAATATTACGAGAAACTCAGCACTTTGCTGGATATGGTTCTCATTTCAGGTCTTAGGTTTGGCTGGCATACCCTCATAACAGCATTCATGATCTGTTTCTGTGTGGTGCACTTATGTACTCTTGAAAGCAGAGAAATATGTTTTTCCTGGTAAAATTTTATGCTATGGCACAGTAAAATAACCAACAAAAAAAACCACTTACAGTTTTTGCAGAGTGAGCCTTTGCATTGTAGGGGATCCTTCTTTCAAGGAGAAGCTAAGTAGTGTTACCAACTACTACAGAAAGCAGAGAAAACTGGGTGAGGACCCATCCTAACATGTGGCTGACACAAAAATGAGTAAAGCTTGAAGTTGCTTTTTCTGAGATGTTTTCTTTATTCTTCATCTGCAACTGAAATATTGTAGAAATTGGGAAAAAAACTCTGCTGGTCTTATTCAATTGCACTGAAATTTTTGTAATGTGCAGCCAGTATCTATTCAGTTCTCTCCTGATTACTTTGAAAGCACATTTGATTTTAGATCCAAGTCCTGGAATCTGTAGAAATGCACCACTATTTTCAAATGCAAACATGACATTACCCTGGTATTTAGGTATAGCAGAATTAGAACAACACCCTTTGCTTGTCACTGAGGGATTCAGGCAGCTTTTCATTTCCATGATGGCTGTTAGTTGAGAGAGGGAGATGTGGTGTTCTCACAGGTAAGAGGTTTGGAAGGTTAACAGCAGGAAATAGATCTGGCTGTGGGACCTGTTGTGTCTGAATTGCATGCAATGTTTCACCTAAATGAGCTGTCCTAAAGTATTTACTGTCCTTGTTTTGGCATGCTGATCCAGGGGAGCTGTAGGTAGTGGCCGTGCTCAGCTGGGACTTGGGCTTCCTGCCCCCCTTCCCATGATGCAGCACAGTATTGCTCCACAGAGTGATGTGGTGGAGTCTGGATGCAGAGTAGAAGGACTGTTTCAAGAGGGATGATCTAAGCAGTGGGCTTGTCCCACGAAGAACAAGGACATCAGGAAGCCCAGGGAACGGTTTCTGTGGGGCAGTGTTCTGCAGAGGAGAAGGGGGCTTGGTGTTGAACTGATTCAGTACAAAGAATTTTCCTTCAAGAATGCACCATATTTGGACCTAAAATCTTAATATTTCCCCTTCTCTAAATACTGTGTTTCAGAACACTGATGGTAAAAATTATGAAATGTTAGAATTTTTCGTGGGACAGCATTCAGCTATTTCCTTAACTCTGTTGCTTTTGCAAACTTATATAATTAAGTTGTAAGATATCCATTATGTTTTTTGCTTGTTTTAAGAGAGGAAAGTAAAATGACCTGCATGGTGTCATAGAGCGTATTAGTCAGAAGCTAGGATTTACAGACTAAAGCCAGCTAATAAACAAGATTTCAGCATTGCACAAAATTCTGCTTGCAGTGATTCCTGCTTTAGATGCACAATAGAACTGAATGAAACCACAGGTATTTTCACCCAAGCAGTGGGAGCTACCACCCTCCATGTAAGGGTTACACAAATGAAGTGCAGAACTAATGACAGGATGAGAGGACACAGCTCTGTGCTGCTCCGGGGGAGGCTCAAGACATCAGGAATAATTTTATCCTGAAAAGGGTTGTCAGAGGTTGGAATGGGTTGCTCAGGGAGGTGGTGGAGTCACCATCCCTGGAGGTGTTCAAGAAACGACTGGTCATGGCACTCAGTGCTCTGGTCTAGGTGACAGGGTGGTGGTTGGGCAAAGGTTGGACTTGATGACCTTGGAGGTCTTTTCCAAGCTAATTGACTCTGGGATTCTTTGAACTGCACTGCAGTTTTCCACCCCTCACAACGACTTTCCTGAACTGGACTGTTGGCCACTGAAGGGCTGTGTTCTGCAGCACACAAACCTCTCTGATTTACACTTTCTTCCATTTATTGCATTCTTTTTAGGATGTGCTTTTCCTCATATTTCAGCCATTTGGAACATCTAGGTAGTTTTATGTTGTTATAAACATAACTGTGCAAAAGTGGAATGGTCAGATTCTCTCCGATATCAGAATCTGTATTGATTTGGGCAGTAGCACATGCCTTAACACAACCACTGCAGGCGCCAGAAAAAACTGCACCTTGTCTTCTGGGGGAAGTCAATCAACATAATCCTTGTGTTATGTGTAACTGCACCATCCAGTTTCTGTTTGGAGAAGAAAAATATCAGGATTGGAACTAGTTTAGAAGTCTCATCTCAAGGTGTTCCTGAGAAAGATATTTTTACTTTCATTGGCTTGTCCTTTGTGGACCGAGACCTTCAGGCCTGCAGAGGTGTTTTCTTGTTAACAACTGAGTGACAGAGTTTTGAAAATGGGAGGAACCTAAACATTAAAATTTAAAATGCAATATACCCACTGTATTTGTAAGGGATAATCAGGTTGGGGGGAATCTTGTCCTCGCATGGCCAGTCAGGTCATTTGTCACTCCTGACTCCTCAGAGTCTCGTCAGGTTTGTTATGTCAGCTTCTGAGAGCCTGAAGAGTTTTCTATGCAGGAGTCCTAACAATCTTCACACTGTTTTCATTTCTGGGTCTTACTGTGCCATCCATCTGAAATCCCAAGTCCCTGAAGGAGTGAGTTTCTGGAGAGTAGGATGTGACAGGAAACCAGAGTCCAGTCCTTGTTCTTACATTCTTCATTGTCTTCCAAAGGGAATTAAAATGTTGTGTCTAACCACTGAGAGGAAGATAAAATGTTACAAAAGAAAGAGGAAGAGGCCATGCCATAGTGCTTTGGTTCTGAAGGTTATGTTCCTCACCATCTTGAATAGGGTGGGGCTTAGACACCTTGCAAGAAGTCAGTCTGTCTCATACTGTCTGAATATTTCCTTCCCCATGGTCATCAAAGAGAATTGACAGATCTGTTCTCTGACAGTTCAGTGGAACTTCTTGGAGGTTGGGTTTCTCATTTTGTCTAGGTAGGGTGTTTCTGAAACACCACACTTCAAGTGTCTCTTGTGGAGTTTTGATTTTTATTCTCAAGTCCTGTGCAGGTTGCCGGAAGGAAAGTATTCTCAGAAGGGATATTCTCATCCCTCTGCTCTTGTAGCTTTATTGATCGAGTCTGTCCTTCAACCAACCTGGACACTATAACCATGTTCCACTTTCTGCATAATGCTTCCTGACACGTTAACAGCAAGTAGGAACCAGGTATGTGCTTTGTAACTCTGTCTCGGACTTACTGAAAGTTATTAAACTTTGTATTTTTGGGGGAAAGTTGCAA
Organism: Oxyruncus cristatus; assembly: GCA_013399855.1. Classification (NCBI taxonomy): domain Eukaryota; kingdom Metazoa; phylum Chordata; class Aves; order Passeriformes; family Cotingidae; genus Oxyruncus; species Oxyruncus cristatus. Next base: position 3,465,826 of record VXAY01005517.1, read on the forward strand.
TGTACTGATGTTTTGCAGTGCAATATCAGAAGCTGTGCTACAGTATCCTTAGGCAGAAATACAAAAAGGGGCTCTGCAATGGCTGGTAGCCAATCTCATTGTTCCTCTCTCTTGGCCATAGATAGCTAGACCGTCTGAAAACAAATCCTACACGTGCACTGCGTGTGCTTCTCTTGTACACAGGGCTTCAAGCTTGCCTGTGCTCATATGCATCATGTTCACAATGTGCTGATGAGTCTCTGGAGCCATGGATATGGGCTGAGAACAGTATTTGCCCATGAAGAAAAATAACCATTGAAAAGCTGACTTAGGGCTACAGGATTTGACCTTAGGTATACAGATCTTGCCTTGGTACTACTAGAGAGACTGGAATAGCTGTGCCTAGAGTTTGAAATGAAACAAACCAGGAAACAATCCTACATAATCCTGTGGTGCTGGGGAATAAATAAGTGGATGTCTGAAGCTGCCAGTTCTCCTACCAGGACTTAATATCTGAAGGTTATTTCAGAAAATCTTTCCGTTTTATCACTAGAAATTTGTGCTTTTTTTGTTCCTTGTTCCCTCCCTTCCCTCACCCTCCTCCCCACCTGAGGGACAGGCATCTATGAATAGTGTTGTTCGTAAGTGTTTCACCAGAATTCATTAGAGCAAGGCTGAAGGTTTCATTATTCTTTTAAGGGTGCATTAATAAAACTACTGTACACTTGGGTTTTTTAATACTATATGAATTATTCTGACAGTCAGTTTGCAAAGCCAACATATCAATCATTAAATTAAAAATGTAGTAATATAAATTAGTGTGATTCAGGAGCTGTAGAACATGTCGAACAATAAGCTCTCTGTTTGGAAACGAATACACATCTGTCCTTCAAATGAGAAAAGGTAGCAAGCAGGGAGATGCAAAAAATTACAGTGAATTTAATCCAGCACTCCGTAAAAACATGTTTCCTTGTATCAGATACCATTCCATTTTGTCCAGACCTCTATTATCCTTTTTGCAGAAATCATAGCAATCTTTAATGATCAACTGTAATGTTTGTTTGCAGGATGAGGTGTCATTTGTGAATTGCCTGACACGGTGCTTACATCTAGGGATGTGGCAGAAGCACAGAAAAATCAAAACACATCTCCCCACAATTACTGCTTTTGTTTGCTTGACAGAAAATGTAAACAAAATATTTTGCTAAAAACGTGTTGTTAACTCACCACTTCATGAAGTAATGCCTCACACAGGTTGCGTCAGTCCTGTGAACCTAATCTAGCTGGCCCTTGTGGCTTCTGAAGCTCTGGGGAGAGATACTGGATCTGCTCCATTTACATGAGCAGAGAGAATTTATTTTGTCCTTAATAAATGTAAGGCACGAGATGAAGTATGCAGGACAGCTTGCTTTTTCACTTCCTCGAGCAGAAAGTTCTTTTTAAGCATCTTTTTTCCTTCCTCTGCTGATTCTGTGAAAACTGTGTGGCTGTGAATAACATGTTGGATGTTTGAAGTAGTCCAGTGAATGTGAGATAATGAAGTTGTGGCTGAGGTGCAGGACATTTTCAATGGCAAGTCTTTGCCTGTGGATTTTTCTCCTTTCTGAATTCTGTTTCAGCCAAGCTGCTTTAGCAGCTTGCCTACACTACTGATAAAACCATGCTATGCATAGCTAGGTCTGATGTGCTTATCCAGTGCACTGTGCTTACCCCAGTTGTGTCCGCGCAGCATTCGGCCGAGCACATCCAGTGTCAGCCTCGGTGCCTGTCAGCAATAATCGTGTAGAACAGCGGTCTGTATCTGTGCATTCCTGCCTGCCTGCTCCCTGCTGCCGTGCTTACTGGGGCTGGGACTGCCAGCAGCCTTCAGCCAGTGCCACCCTTTTTAATCTGTGCTCCTCAGTGAAATTTCTGTCTTAATTCTATCACACAAGCGCAGTCAAGAATCCCGGTAGAGGAAAACAGACTTAAAAAATGTGTTCGCAGCCAGGACAACAGGTTAAAGATCCATTACAGACTCACCACCTGCCTGACATCAGGAATCATGGTGGGCCTGACCTGTGCAGGTTCAGTTCTCTGTAACCTTATGAACTTGTTAAAAATATCTGCAGTCTTAAAATATGAGATGCAAGTTATTAATTCAGGCTTTCTGCTAACCACAGATTTAAAATCCCTGGGTGTTTCTCATCTCTGGTCCTTTCAGAGCTGTGATTTTGATGCTGCCAGAGAGGATTGCAGAGGTAAAAGCTGTTTGTTCTTGTTTGCTCCTTATCTGTGCCATATAAGATGCATGAAATATCACAGTGGTGGAATAAAGGCAGTAATCGTTTCTAATAATGAAACTGTTCTGAAAGGCAAGACCTAGATTCTTACCAAGATAGTGTGTTGAAGTATTTGCATAGTAACTGGGCTATAATTACAGATTCATCTCCTTTATGTCTCTTAGCTCTCAGGCTTAAGTAACCAGATCTTTAGAGCAGCCGCTCTTTTCCCTGGGAGGCTGGGTGTCAGGCAGCATATGTTAAGGCTGTGTGCAGTGGTACACTGACTGTGAGTAATGAGTGTTGATAAACTGAAGCTGGCTGAAATTCAGGGTGTGTGCATTGTGGGGTTTTTGATGGTTTAGAAATGTTTCCAGTTTCAAGTAGTGGAATACATTGTTGGGATTCCTCAAAAAATTTAATTTGCAGAATAAAAAAATAAACTTAATTTTGACCTTTTTTAATTTTACAGTTTTCATTCTGGCCTTTTTTCTTGGGTTTGTATTTTATTAGTTTTATGAAACAACAGTGGCCATTGAAAATATACCAACACAAAATAGTCAAAACTTTCTAATTTTACTTTATTTAAAAATCATTAGCACCAGCTGTCACTTAGACCCTTCTGATAAAACCTCTCCTCTAGATGGGTGTATGATGAAGAGCTCATCCCTGTGATACAAAGCTTGCCTGGGTGATGTGGGGTATTGAAGTACTGACAGTCTCATATTTACAATATAGAAGGTGTTGCCAAGCAATGCTGCTGCTCAGACCTTTTTAGTTTCTTCTTCTTCTTCCTGGTGCACTGGTAAATTTTTAGTCCTGCTAGCAAGAATCCATTAACTTTTGGCTATACGAGATTCTGGGTAAAAGGAATTAGGTGAAAGAGTCTTTGCCCCAACTCAAATTAAGCTCTGTCCTGGGTCTGGAGTTGCTCCTTGAGAGCTGAGAGCTGACTGTGAGCTGCAAATCCCGGAAGATGGGATTGTTTGGGGGATTTTTATGTACAAGAGTGTTTGCAGCCTCTGTGTCACTAACTTTATTCTCCCAGAGAAACCAACCTTCAAAGCTCAGATATTTTTTCCTACTCTGCAGAGAGATTGCTCAGAAAAAGGGACAGTGGTATGAACTTGTGAGGCAGAAATTCTGTGTCAAGGTGACTGTGAGGGTCATTCTTTCCTTTTAGGTGTATGCCAGACCATGAAAAACCTCTCTGGAGAGTTCAAGAGCATTTTTATTTCCTCCTTATAGTCGAAGTTTTTTGTGCATTTGTAAGTGGTGCAGAACTTGGTTACAAAAAGGACTCTGTCCTGTTGTACTATCCATGCCTGTTAGGGTTTAAGATACTCCTAGATTTAGTTGCTTCGTGCATCTCAAAACTTTGCATTTCCTTAGTTAATGTAAACTCATTATTACCACAATAGGAAAGGTGCAATTCTTTTGCTCTTCCCTTTCTCTAGACACCAGTTGTCTGTCCTTTCCCCTCAGTCTGTTATCAGGGCAAACAACCTACTTCCATGAACAGTGTCTGCTTTGTTATTGATTACCTGTTCACTCCTGCCTGTCACAAACTTGACTCTTTCACAGGTGAACTGGGATGATCTTGGCAGGACTCAGATACTCAGTATGCTTCCTTCCTTGAAAAGGGGGGATTCCACTGAAAGCAGAAATCTGGTGTGGTTGCTGTATTTTAACTCAAAAATTAAATTAATCTTTGTGGTATTTTATTCACCATAGGTTTTGTGGTACCAGCTTTGATTCCATGTTATCTTTTGTGAGATGGTATTTCCTGCCAGAAAGTGATGAGACAGCAAACCAGCCATTCATTAAATGAAGGTTTGAAGCAAGGGCAAATGTTGGAGTACCATATTAATGAAAAAAACAATAAAATGAGATGTTCACTTGGTATATATGCTCAGAATTTGAGATAAAGCAGGTAAATGTATCTATTCTATAAACTGTGGCTATAGATGAAATAAAACGGTTGCTCTGTGTAATAAAGGAGAATGTGGAAAAATGGGATGAATTTCATAAGAACCATTTTAAAAAGATGAGAGGCTTTCTGAATCACTAATTAAACAATGCTGGAAACCAAAGAAATGTCACAGAATTTGAGATAATTTGTATATTGTTTCTTGCTCTAAAGAGGTAAAGAATAATGACCAGGAAGCCATAGACAAATTGGCCTGATATTGATTCTATGTAAAATAACAAAACACTTGATTCAGGAGTTCATCAGCAAGGCTTGGCAGCTAAAAGTTCCATTAACACTAGGATAGTTATTTGGAAATAGCTTGTCAGAGAGACAATTAGTATCTATTTTTTTTTAAATTTGGGGTTTTTGAAGTGGAGTATGGGCAGGTTGATAAAGGCAGATGAACCGACATTGTGTGCTTGAGCTTCAGAACTTAATACTGCATGACATTTGGACCTCGAATCTTGGATTTAGCTGGGTGTCTTTTAAAAACTGAGATATTAGTAGATACCGAAACACAGCTGAGAAGAGAGAGAGATCAGTGAGCAGTGCTCCCTTTGGAGGGCCAATATGGGACTGAGTTGTGGTCTAACATTTGATATTATTGTCAGTGAATTTCATTGTGAATGTAATTTTTTTTTTTTGCAGAGCTTCCAGGCTTTTCAAATATTGATGGCGTAGTAACAAAAGACAAGTTGCTTTTATTGAGTTATTCAAGTTTGTTAGTCAGTTAATCCCAGTTGCAAAAGACTGTCTTTGATAAAATCAATGCAAGGTAACTTGTGTGGGGACAGTGAGCGTAGCCTCCACAAACCTGAAGTTTTTTAACATACTCAGGTGAGGTTTAGGGGGATGACATAAGAAAAGACCTAAACATGAGCTCTCAGAACAGTGGTGTGGCTGCAAGGAAACAAGTTCTTTTAGATAAATGAAGAAAGTGTATAAAATACAAGTGGGCAAGTGATCTTGCTTCTGGGTACAGCCTTACCAAGACTGTTACTAGAATTTTTGTGCCTAATACTGTTGTCAGAGCTTCAAGGGATACAGACATAGTGAGGAGAGTTTTTAAATGGGTTAGAAATGTTCCTGGAATTGGAGGGGAAGTTTATGTTTAGATTATCATTCAGTTAATTTAAGAAGAGGCTGAGAAATCAGATGGCTGGCAAATGGAGGTAGATAAGAAAAGGAGGTAGTGGTGCAGTATGAAGGATATGGACCAGTGCCTGGACATTGCAGGCATGTTTGGAGCAGGTTCTCTTTATATCACGTTCATATGGTTGGTACAGGCTGACTACCACATTTAGACTGGAACACATTTTCTTGACTATTTTCTGATTATTGGATCTTGTGAGGATTTAGAACTGAAATATTCTTCATTACTGAAGATAGTGGGCTGGACAAAATTTGACAACCTGAAATGGATAGCAGAGTAAACAAAACACATGGCATAACATGTGGTTCTGTGAAAGCTTAGATTCTGTAAAACCCAGAAAGATCACCCCAGGGACCTGAACGTGTATGAGTTGCATCGCTTGGCAGCACTAAGAATTGGATGCATTTTGTGCAATTCACGTTGAATCATCGGGATCCATCCCTGTTGTAAAGACAATAACTTTTGTGCTCTTGTATTTTGGATTTTGTGTTACATGAAAGGTCAGGCCAGACATTTCCAGAAGTCCCTTCTGGCTGAATTCATCTCTGAAGTTGGCATGCCTTTGAATGATGTGGAAGTAGCAAATAATCTATCAGACCTTGAACTGATTTCTTATTTACATAGCAAGAATTCAATAGAGAAGAGAATAGGTTTGAACAAGATGAGATAAACCCCTTCTTTAATGCATATGCCATATGGCTCAGTGCCATTTCAGACTCCTTCAGATAACCCTGAAATAGCTGATTTTAGGAAATATCTACAAGGATGTGAGCTCAGATCCCTCAAGCAGTGTAGCTGTGGCAGCATGGACTCCATCTGAGCTCATCAGCTCCAAGTGCACTTGCTGGATGGGCTACCTCTGCTTGAGGTATGGGATGCAGCCTCAGGACACTGGTGTCAAGAGCCATCGTCTTTCATTTGAGGATAGCAGAGCAGCCAGGTCACTTGCTCTAATGAGGGGGATGGAGGGGCAATGGGTGATAATATTTCACCACCAGAAAAAAAAAAACAACTGAGGAAAGGCAAGTTCATCAGCTATTGAGTGTTTTAGTAGTGTAAAATATATCTAGTTGATTCTTATGTTGTTGAGGCAGAAGCTTGAATAAAGGGTGGATTTATTGTGTGTATATAGTAGCCAGCCCATAGAGCTTTTAGTGCTTTGTGCCAAAAATGCTCTTTCAAAAAGCCCTCAGTAGGAATGTAGACAATAGGCTACTAAAATGGGTGAGTACTGTGCATTTCCAAAACAGTGCTTAACACAAAGAATGGATGTATTTAACCAATAGACTACAACAGTTCCAGTGGATAAGTAAATAATAATTTTTTGGAGGGGTAGGGAGGGTGGGGACACAGTGAAGAAGCAAACTAAATATAGTGGTTATTTATATTAATAACTGATCTGCCTGACACGTGATAATGTGGTGCTATAAATGTGGGTCAACACAAGTTTAATACTACAATAAAGCAGTAATTCAGACAAACCCCTACATTTAAACAACATTGAGGACAACAAATAAAACCCACAAAAGCAAGAAATTTTAGAGTGAAGGCAAGGAGGCTGTAATTAGCCACATGTAGGCAGTGCAGCAAAACAATGTGCAGTAGGTAGTATTTTCTCTGGTTATTCTGCTTAAATCAAATGCATTAAAATTCTAGCAGTATTAGAACATGCAACTGAACTAGAATATACTTTAAACTGTAAATTTTACTTTGTTTTCCATTTGTAGTTTAAATCTGTACTGGACTCTTTATAGGGTTTTTGTTTTGGTTTGGTTTTTTTGTTTGTTTGTGAGGGGGTTTCTTTTTTTGTTTTTTTTAAGTACAGCAAATATCCTCTTTATGTTTTCTTCTATGCATTTTATTTCCCTTTTTTGATGTGTCTAGGGAAGATGACAAGATTAAATCCCCCTCACTGAAAGGATTTCATTGTGGTTGTATTTAATTACTTCCTATTAAGTGACCCATGTGTGCAGGTTTTCTCAGCCAGGATGATGCTGTTTCAAAAATGGAGGATGGTGAAACTTCCATCTCTGGAAGAACTGAGCCAGATTACAAACAGTTCACCATGCAAACACAGATCAAAAAAAGTCTTGATGCACAGCCCAAATATTTGTCTCTTAGGTTAGATCGTGCATTTTCCTTTTTTCCATGTGTGTTTGTAAAACTGAGAGAGGGACCAGCAAATGCCAGTTGCTAGGATCTGTCAGATCTTGTGTCAACACCTGTTTCCTCAGGAGAAAAAACTCAGCCACTGTAATTAGAAGCTTGGAAATTAAATATTTGCAAAGCAGTCCACTCCTACTGTTTAACTGGGAAAATAATTCAGATCTGCAGGAACATGCCAGTGCCCTACTCATTAGATTGTGGTGCCTCCATGTTATTTGTCTTGGTTGCTTCAGTGCTTCTTTATTTTTTCCCTAAATATAATTGTGAGATCAGCTAACTTTTACCATAATATCTTCTCATTTCTCACAGAAAGCAGAATATATAATCTATCATTGTGGATCAGACAGGTGGAATATAAAGTTTGACCCTCTCCAGCAGTTTGTGCAGGATTATAACCCAAAATTCTGCAAGAAAGTTCTTGAGATCAGGCAACATAACTTATATTGCTGCTAGTGTTTGTGTGGTTCCTTATAACGTTTACTCATCTGTCCTCTTTGTAATCTGTTAATGTTCACTGAACTTAATACAGAATAAACCTGAAATGATTGTGTACTTGTATAATACTCTTCCTTTTTGTCCCTTGAGTTGTCCTACTGTAAGCAGACAGATGTTATTTCTGCGTTTCTACAAATATAAACACAAATTGCTGTTGATAACCACACCCTGATTTCACTGGGTAGTTTTGAGGAACTTGGGGGTAGACAAGCCACTAGCACAAGTCCAGGAGACAAAATGCTGCTTAGTCTTGGAGGGGGCTGAGCCCAGCGTGTGTAACAGGGCTCCAGAAACGAGCTGGAAGACTTGAAGCTCCAAGTGGGTGCTCAGTGCACTCGATCAGACCCAGGAGGTGTGTGGTGTGACTGTCAGGTGCACGGCCCTGACTGTCCCACTCTGCTCCACCACTGTTGCGGGGTGCTGGTTGCTGTCGTGCAATGATACTTGTGCAATGAGGGAACATCCTTTAGCAATGACCCCTTTAGCAAGTCTCTGGTTTTTGAAGGCAGTGGTTTTGATTTATGTCTTATTTGGTTTCATTTGCCTTCTATAGGGCTGAACTCGGATGTTTTCTTTCACTCTAGTGTCTAGAAGTAGGCAGATGCTGCTTCCCTTCATGTGCAAATCTCCCAGGTACCCAGTGCCAAAAACTCAGTAAATAAATAGCATTGACTTTTCAGAAGCAGTCAATGTTTGTGCAGTTCTCCTTCTGCCAAAGTCAGTGAGACTCTTACTGTAGACTAGGCACAATGGTAATCCTACTGCAGGGAAATTCAGTCGTGTTCTGAGATATGAGTATCTCCTTTTTTTTTTTTTTCCAAATCCTTAAATTGAATTGTGAAATTCTATGCTTTAAATCTTTGTGGCTTGTTTTCATCCTTATCAAGATGTAGTAATAATAATAATTTGTTACTTTGTCTTAAAAATTTGCATGAAAGTTATTGTTAAATTATTAATAAAGATTTTTTTTTTTATGTGTCAGCAAATTGAGTCTTAGGCTTGTCTATACTTGTGAGTTTGCACTTGTGCCAGTGGCATTGTATAGAGCCAGTGCCGTTTCCTGATTTCCAGCAGTTAATGGATCACTGGTTTCCAATACAAGTAATGTTCTGTAATGTCTTTTATAGGGAATTGTAATCTTTCTTTTAAGGGTTGGTTTCTTCCTTCCGGATATGCCTGTGCAGTTCTTACCTAAGTGAGCATCACCATCTAACTTCCTTTGGAGTTTTGCACCAATGGCCCCACTTGCCATTTCAGTAAAGCCTTTTCAGAACATGTGCATGGGAGCAAGATTTGAAGACTCTTCTAATCAGAGTAAATGGTGGGTGGCTTTGATGAGTGCAGTCAGCTTAGCTGCAGTTGTATTATGTTTTACATTCTTTATTTCTGAAAGGAACTAAGACTATTTGAATTAAAATGCTCCTAGCAGCTCGTGTCTAAACTCAAGGGTAGAATTTGCAATGGTCAGCTTTGCATCAGCTGTTTGAAAGTTGTGGTCAACAGTGCGGACGAGCCGAGGGATGAGGCTGCCACAGAAATGGGGTCTGCTGGTGTCTAGGAGCTTTGAAGGACAGCTTGCTCTGAAATATTTTTTTTGGTGGGTTTTTTTTTAATGAAAACTGGATTAAGCTAGGAATTTTTTCCCCCAACTTGTATTAAAAATGAAAAAAAGCTCAGCAAACTTAGCAGATGTAATTTGCAAGGAAAAAATGCACTTGTACAGAGGAGATTTGTTCCTTTTGTCCTTTCGTAAGGAGCCAGTTTTTCTTCAAGATGAAGAAGTTTCAGACTCTCTCATAGAAAAGGGAGAGGCAGAGGATGGGTAAAGAGCTGTGTTCCCCATGCCTAGTACACTGGAAAAATAACATGCCCAAGGGCCATACTGCACTTTATCAGTTTGACTTAATCACAGAGTGGTTTGGCTTGGAAGGGACCTTAAAGACCATCTCATTCCAACCCCCTGGCTTGGGCAGGGACACCTTCCACTAGACCAGGTTGCTTCAAGCCCTGTCCAGCCTGACCTTGGACATTTCCAGGGATGGGGCAGCCACAATTTCTCTGGGCAACCTGGGTCAGTGCCTCACCATCCTCACGGGGAAGAATTGCTTCTTAAAATCCGTTCTAGATCTGCCCTCTGACAGTTTAAGCCATTCCCCTTGTCCTATAAGTCCCTCTCCAACCTTCTCGTAGTAGGAGCAATGGTGGTTTCTGTGATGACGAGCAACATAAGGGAGGCTCATGTTGCCTTTTAGCCAAAGACTGAGCAAACATGTTGAGTCAGTAGCAAACCTCCACTCTCTCTCATGATCTGGTGTCTTGACATCATTGTTGCCAGTTTGACCTTATTCATGTGTATCCTCTGAGCTAATGTTTACTGGGTAACTGGGTTACAGATCTCACCAAATACAAACATTCTACCCCCTGGGGATTTTATAGTTTACTGGTATAGCGCTGGAAAAGTTCCAGTATCTTTGCCTTGCTTTATTCCTTCAGGCCAGACTAAAGCCCAGACACTTGCATCTCTATTTAGTGTAGAATGCCTTGCCAGTTTAAGAGAGGATGTAATTCCACAGCTTCATGCTGTGGGATACATGATTAAGTCACTGAGTCATTATGATAGCTGAATGGAAGTGTCTGGAAGTTAATGGCAAACCGAATTTCAGCCAGTTCACATGCTTCTAATTATGACTGGCTGGTGTTTGCAGGTCTTTTGCCAACAAAGACATCCAAAAACTACAAATGTAACTGTATCAGCGCACATTTGGCTTTAACTAGCTGTCAATTAGGAGGAGAATGATGGATTCCAGATATCTTTTTGTGCCTGTGTGTACAACTGTGTGTTCACTTTTTTCCCCCCCCTCCCCGAGCTCTCTCTGCATTGTAAAATTGTGCTGTTTCAGAGCTACTTTGGAGGTAAAGTTCCCCAGACACCTCCTTTTTTAGCAAAATGCACCATGCTTGTAGTGTTTTAGCTTAGTCTCTTCAATTGCCAGTTAGTCTAGTTATCTCTCCCCCAAAGTAAATTTGATAATACATTGATTTTAGAGGAATTATATATGGAGAAAATAAATGTACAGCTTGTCCAAATGAAGTGATTTAGCAATATAGATGTATCGGTGCTGCTTTACTGCTACAGCCCTGTGTATAATTTCCCATGTGGATGCTTTTAATCAGGAGTGAATGTGACCTACGTAGTAAAAGGCTATCTTATACCAAAGTAAGTGTTACAGATATCTCATAAAAGATCCACTTCAATGTTCTCTCCCAACTGCAACTTTTCTAGCTGAAGTCAGCACCCTGTGCCACCCTCAACTCCCCGGTGCTGTGTGGGTGGGGGCAGCTGCTCCCCGATTTCTCTTCTCCACTGTTTGTTTTCTAATGAGTTTTATTAAAATAAATTTGATCATCATACGTATTTTATATTGTAATTTCAGTTTACAAAATTATGACTGGTAGAGAGGCAGGCCTGATTGTTTGGGGACAACCAAGGCTGATGGAAGCAGGTGAACTAGAAAGAAATTTTGTTCCTTCTGTAGCATCAAGTACCCCAGATTTGAAAAGAAAAAGAAAAATCTTTGAAATCTGTGTGCTAGAACCTACGAAACAGCTTTTCAGCCCATCCCACTGAAAATGAAGTGTCAAAATGAAATGCCACTACATCAGTATTAGTCTGCAACTTAGAGCTAAATTATAGTCTAAAATTTATGAGGCAGATTTTGGCCCTATCAGCTGATGGATGGAAGAGTGAGTGTTCACTTGCCAGAAGAGTGAGTGTTCACAGTTGTTTTCTCTGTGGATTTATTCAGCACCATTTGTCATGAATTAATGATCAATTGTTAATTCGATATTCATTTTTCCAGCTGCACTGATTAGATGCAGGAATCAGAAATAATAAGTCACATGGCATTGTTTCTGTTGCCAATAAGATGAGTCTAACTTGAATAATATTTGAACAACTCAAATAATTCAAATGAGCTCATGGAATTTGAATTTAAAATATTTCCTGTGCATCTTCACATGTACAAGCTTAACAATTTGTTTTCTCAAATAGTCATGACTGTGTTAAAATGGAGAAGTAATTGTACATGCAATGCAAACTAATGATTGGGCTCGATGTTTTCTGTTGTTCAACTTCCACTAAGAAATGTCACAAATTAAATACTTTATTTAAAATCTCCCTCTAATAAAAGGCAGGTAATCAGACTCAGCGGGTGACCTTTGTGATCAGCTTTTCACACTGGAGTGAGCTAAACCAAGGCCTTGTTCTACACCCTGGGAGTGCTTTGAGATCGGGATGAAAGACTGATAGTCTTTGTCCTAAAGAATAGTTGAAATCATGGATCTTGCTCAGAAGTGGAGTTGGCACGTACTGAGGGCATACACAGGCAGCTCCAGTTCTGAATGGTTTTAACTTGGAAAAGTTGAGGTTAAGGTGTTTCAGTCAGCTTCTGCACCATTTTAATTGTTGTTGATTTGTTGTGAACTAGAGAATGTCTGGGGTCTAAAATCAGAAATGGAAGTGGTGTTGAGTGGTCATAGTGCTGTTGTTGTGCACTGTGCTTTGTCAGGGGTATTCTAAAGGGGTGGTCGAAGCAAAGCCCTTCAGGTTTCTCACCTCAGAGAAATACCAAAAGAGATTGCTGCACTACACAGACTTTGTTTCTGAGCAGCAGTCAGCTCTGTTTCTGTCTCCCCTTTGTGTGATCGAGCTATCTGAAGTAACAAGTTGCAAGCCAAATACGTAAGTGACAGTGCTTGCCTACCTACCTCTGAACACTCTTTAAAATAACTGCTTCAGAATCAACAGTAATACAAACCCACCTGACAGAGAGAATTGGATGTAAAAAGATGGCTTGGTATAATTGATGCCTACCTGCCTGCTGTAAAAGACTTGTAAGACACATGCACCTTGCTTTGATGTGGTGTTTTGTAGTAGAGTTGTAAATGATGCGTGGCTAAGATTAGATAGGAGGATCTTGCAACCTCTTGTAACCCGATTTGCAGTCCCCAATAGCTGCCTCTGCACTGACAGTCGTAGCTGTGTGCTGAGAGGATTCTTCAAGTGAACAAAACAGCCTCCAAAAGGGGCGCAGCGAGCCAGCTGTTCCTCAGACACACAGGGAAGGGGAAGGAAGTTAAATTGGGATATATTGTGTGCTTTGACTGTTTCCTGACAAGGCAACTTGATGTGACTGGTGTGTGAGGGTATAAGGAAAGCAGAATCTCAAAGAAGAGGTAGTATCTTCTATCAAACCAGGTGAAATTGTAGGAAAAAGCAGTCAAGCTTCCAAGACGAAGGTCTTTTCCTGGATCCTTGGTTATCCTGTAGGGCTCTGAATGCACACAGCCATTCCGGGTACAGACAGGAGTGATCTGAGCAGCCTCTCATCCTTCTTTTGAGGCGAAAGATCAGATCTGCTTGTGTTTGTGTTGCTGTTTGTGTTTACATAGGTTCAAGCAAAACCAGCATAAACCTAAAGCTTTGTGGCACCTTTTCACTTAACTAGAGGGGAGCAGCACCGAATCGAGCCTGGTGCAGAAAATTCTTGTTAGTGTACCTTCTTTATGACTTTGAGATACAATGTCTTGATGTGAAACTCCATCATGATCTTTCATGTGAGTTACACCTGCTTGTTTTATGTCTGATTTGGCTCTCACAAGGTGCTAGTAACTAATGGTTTTGTTAAGTTTTATTCATCTCCAAGTAAATGCTTATGCTTTGCTTGCTGGAAAAAAGAAGTTCCACACTACCAGCAAAAAGGAAGTTATTTTGTATTACAAATCAGTGTAAATAATGTCTGTATTCTGGAGTCTTTGGGGGGATTATAGGATTGTATCTCTCCGTGGGCACTGCTGTGTCTATATTTACTGTATTTTATCCTGTCATTTTGATCTCACATATTAACACTGAAATATGGCACACAAAGAAATTTCCCTTCCTGTGACTTTTAGCAGTTCTATCTGTGGCTACATGTGCAATTTCTCTGAATCATATCCTGATACATTCACATGTAAACATTTGAAGGGAAGAGTGGAAATCACTTCAGTTGGGTGGAGTGGTATTATTCCAAATTGGATTTTCAAAGCAACTACTTGAGTTTTTTGGGAGGATTGTTTTAGTGTTGGTTTTTGGTTTGTTGGGGGTTTTTTTGTGTTGGTTTTTTTTTTTCTTTCTTTTTTTTCTTTTTTTTTCCCCTAGACTGCTGGTGCAGTTTGCAGGCAATTTACAGACATATGGCTCTGAAAAGAATTGTTCACTCAGTTCCAGCTCATGTTGTCATTTAGTGGCTGAATTCAGTAAATGACACAATCATGTCTCACACACTAGCAGTAAAATGGTAGCCACTTAGGATTATTTTGTGTATTTGTATTCAGATAATAGTGACTTTTTACTAGCTGTTTCATACAATCTCACAAGAGGACTAACCTCTGTGACATGAGAAACAGCAGTTTCATGCTATTCTGATCTAAAATGTTGGGAAAGGTAATGCAGTTAGGTGCAGTAGAGATTCCTGTAAGAGACTATGGATAGTGATATGTGATTCTTGGCATTCTTTGAAGCAATCAGGTTTAAACTTCTCTCAGCGAAGGAAACAAAACAGGCTTAGTGGAAATGGAACAAAAAATTGAAATGTAAAGAGGAAAAAAAAAACTCTAAGGAAGTAAACTTTGTAAAGATCTTTCATGTTTACATTTCTTTATTCCTTACTGTGAATAGAGCAGTGTGATGCAGTAACAGCAGGACTCATTTGAAACTTGTCTAGGAGAGTTCTGCATGTGCAAGGCACTCAGAATTTACCTTTTAAAGTAGGTTTGCTTCTTCATGGTACCAGATTCCTTACACTTTTATTCAAGTCATTCCTCACAGAAGCTCTCAAAAATCATTGGGATCCTGAGCTGAGAGTTGCATATATAGTCCTTTCCAGAAGCCAAATATAAACCCTTGGTTTATACCTGGCATATTTGTCCTGCAGAGAATTAAACTGGAGATTTTGGTCAGTAACTGCCACATGTTCTGCACTGTTATGATAATTAAATGATGTTTGGACTATAACAAGCAAATGAGTTTCAGCTATTTAAGAAATTACTGGCACTCAGCAGGGAATTTCATCCTCCCCCTCCACCTGCCCCCAGCTGATATGGGATAATTGACCATGAGTAAATTCCTAGTTTATTATGGTATAAGATTACACCTTGTAGGTTAAGCCACTTATAATGAAGATGTTTTCAGTTTACACAGTTTGGACCGGGAATAAATGTGGTATTATTTTGCCTCTGTTGACAGTGGGACTGTTTTCAGCCAGAACGTTTTTAAACATCCGGACTTGATCATTTCCGTGTGTCTGGTCATTCCTGTAGAAAGTTTCTCCAGACATTTTTAGCAGCAGTATTAGCTTTGTCTTGCAATTTTGGTCTTGCAGATGCCGGAGCAACCTCGATTTTTCTTCTTTTTTCCCCCCCTCACTCTTTTATTTTTTTTTCCCCCCCTCAACTAACAATCATGAAATTAGCTGTTTATCCAAGTCATAGAATCATTTAGTTGGAAAAGACTGCTGGGATCATTGAGTCCAACCATTCCCCCATCACTAAACCCTGACCCAAAGTGCCATATCTACAATCTTTTAATTCCCTCCAGGGATAGTGACTCCACCACGGCCGTGGGCAGCCTCTGTTCCAATGCTTGACAACCCTTTCACCACTCCTGCTGGGTCTTCCAGTCTTTCTTTCAAAAGTAGATAGAATAGCCTGGTACAGACCCTCTTCTGTGATAGCTCTTTCCTCAAGGGTAGTGTCAGTGTAGTGCTTCCTACCTAGAGATTGGCTCACCTCCTATTCAGCATACAAGAGTTCTTGTCAGGACTGCCTCTTCTGACCACATCTGTAGGAAAGGGGCTTGTTGAGAGCAACATTTGAGCCACCAGAGTAAACTGGAGTTATCAGAAAGCCATCCTGCTTTCTGCCTTTTTGAAGTCTACAGGAAAGTGAATGGCAACAGGTCAGAGCACTGTCCTGGAAGCTCAGACATAACCCATGGAAGCATAAACTGGCTGACAAGGCTTGAAGTCAGCTACATAATTGACTCCATAGACTACAGTCCCAAACAACTGCACATCCAACCAAATAGTTAAGTTATGCATGGTCAGTGTTCTGATCTTTGTATCTGAGCTTTCTCTAATATGAATAGTTTGAAGAAGGTCAAAAAATATCTCAGAGAATTGTAATAACAACTCACGATTTCATAACTCTCTGCTGGTTTTGTTGTCATTTTCTATATGAAATGTCTCTGCCTGCCTGCCAATTTATTTATGTAATTCTTGCTGCAGACATAGAATTTTGAACCAAATCAGTGTCCTTGTTCTGTTTTGCTTTAATTTACCTGTCACTTAACTGACACTGCAGCTTGATATTTTATGTATCTAGTCATTTTCCAGGTTTCACCAAATTTGTTGTTCCAGAAATACTGTACTTGCAGTATCACACCTCAAATGTTTATGCTTTGTGGTTCATAGTCATACTGTGTTTTCTAATGCTTACATAGGAAAATAATCAACTCTTTTCTCTTTAGCTTTATATTTTCACTTGCTTTTTCTCTATTTAGAAAGTTTTTGCACACTTACGGGTATTGAGAGACTGATTCCCCTACAGTGTTAGTTCACTTCTATATATGTGCAATACTCTGGATTAAATTGAAGTGCTATCAGCAGAGGAGTGATTTGTTGGACTTGGGATTTGCCCTTTGTTTTAGGGGAAGCTTTTCAGCATAGATTTGTATTTGACATTCTTAATTCAGGTATTTTTTTAATACATCTGCAGGTCAAATTAGATATCAGTCATTCGAATTAAATTCCGTACACGGAATTTAAGGCAGCGGGAATTTTATTTGTTCTATCAAATAGGCAACTTAACCTTCTGTAGCTAAGGAGATCTACCTCTCATCAAGTTTTCAATGACAGGAGTTTCTGGGGAATAGCCAATATGCTGCTAGTCAGAGGGACCTAGACAGGCTGGAAGAATGGGCAGACAGGAACCTGGTGAAATCCATCGAGGACTGATGCAAAGGCAGCTGGGAGGGACGAACCCCTCGCAGCGATACAGGCTGGGGAGCAGCTCTGCTGAAAAGCAGCTGGCAGCAACCTGAGCTTGAGCCAGCAGCACAGCCTGGCAGCAACCTGGGCTGGAGGAACAGGAGCACAGCCAGGACATTAAGCAAAGTGATTATCCACCTCTTACTCGGATGTTGGTAGACCATGTCCGGATTATTGTGTCCAGTTTTGTCCCCATCCCTACAGACACCCAGTACAAAGAAAACACTGATTCCCCTGAGTGGACTCAGCAGAGGGATTCCGGGCTGGACATGGGACAGTGGGTTCATTTATCCTGGAGAAGGGAGGGAAAGACTAGGGAGGACCTAAAAGCATCCTGCCAATGCCTGTGGGTGTCTTCAGTGGTGCATGGCGGGAAGATGAGAGGCGATGGGCAGAGTGGCTCTTACCAGATAGAAGGAAAATATTTTTTAACATTTATTTATTTTATTTTGGTTTGGTTTTGTTTTTTTTTTTTACTCTTGGGACCATCAGACATAGAAACAGGCTGTGCAGAGAGGTTGCATAGCCTCTATACTGAGATGTTTTCAAGACATGACCAGGTTTGGTGGTGGCTAATCTGGACTGATCTCATAGCTGGCCCTCCTTTGAATAGGAGTTTGGATTGGCCATTATTCCAGTTTCGATCCAGCCTGGATTGTTATGTGATACTGTAAAATGTAACTATGGCTTAAAAAAACCAAAACAAAACCACAAGAAAACAAAAAAACACGACACCCACCCTCCCCCCACCTCACGCCCCCTAAACCCACCAACCAACCACATCTCATTAAATATTCCTAGGGAAAAAAGATACCAGAAGATTTATACTTACTGAGAAATGTAGGGTCTGTAATTCTTGCAGCAGTAATATATTGCCTTTTAACATGTCAAAGAAAGAACAGCTGAAGTCCATTTAGGCTCTCAAAATAAATATAAGTTGCCTTAAAATGACCAATATATGTTCAAATAAAATGAATTATTTATACATAGATTTCTGTTACGTTTAGTAAAAGTGCTGAAAAATTTTTTAAAACATACAGGCAATCCCTCTGATTGGACAACATTTATTTATTTTAATAGGATATTTTGAAAATCTTTATAGGGTTTTCGAAGTTCAGATGTTACTAATAAATACATACAGTATAAATGCATTGAATACTGTTGCATTTGAGTGAAAGAGATAAAAAGAAGCAATGTGGCAGCCCTCCTCTGGACACCAGGAAAGAGTCCAAGTGTAGCCTTAAACAGTGCACTGTGGCAGAGAAAGATGCCCTTTACAAAATGACACCGCCCGGAAGCCTGACTGGGGACAGGGGTGAATTGTTGGAGTGATCACACAAAGCAGAGAACTGCTTGAACTGGTTTTGTCTCTGATATTCGTACAGTACTGTGTTTCCACCAAGATTCTTCAATTAATGCACTTATTCTTACGATAAGACTGTAAAAAGGATGTTGAATTTTTCAGTTTTGGTAGAATAGTAATTTACTAGGCCAAGTGATAACAAAATAAAGGATTATTATGTATGGAATGGAGTGCTACCTAGAATAATTCTTGGAGATCCATTTCCCCTTCTGCTTTAGAGCTGAGGCATATAGGTCCTTGTCTACATCAACAGGAATCTTTGGTTTCAATCACATTTCCAGCAATCATGTTGTAACAAGCAGAAAAAACAACTGCATTTTACAAGATAAAATTCTTCTGATGCATATGGAGGTTATTTCCACATATATTCGATAATTAGAATATTTCCATTAACAGTAAGCTATTGCACCATGATATTTTCTTTTTAAAGTGCATCAAGAAAATATACTTTGTGATTTATATGCATGCCACTTGTTCCCAACAATAGCAAAACCACAGGAGAAATTGTCACTTCGTGTGCTATTTCTGTCCCTAAAATTTTAAGCCCATCTTCCATCATCTTCCTTTTATCTTTTATTGCAACTTGGAAATCTGTGATAGGTTCACCTTGAGTGCTCTATTCTGTCTTAAAAGCTGATGCTTAACCTTTGTTCTAGATGACTATTCAGTGTCTAATTAGCTTGGTCTTTAAAACAAAAGAAGTCTCTCTCAAGCATGTTATAAAATCCCTCCTACTCCCTTACCATTCTTTCTCCCCAGCTTCCTCATTTTGGTCTCTGAAATTGTTCTGCATTACTCCTTCTTTTGTATTATCCTTTGCAGAATCCTTTCTGATCTCCTGGTTACCACAATTTTCTTTGTTACTTTATTATACACACGATTATCTTTTTGTGCAATTACAATAACTGGGCTTCTTCTGTTGCTGGTTTCCTGTGACTGCGTATCACACTTCTCATTTGTAAGCTTCACTAATTACTAACCATTCTGGAGTGTTTCATTTGCTCCCTAATTTTGTTGACTAGCTTGTCAGCAATGCAGAGAGTTCCTGTTTGCTCTCACTTCATTAGTCCTGAAACCTTTCCAATTTTGAAATCTATGATTTGTATTCTATGAAGGCTCCTTGTTCTTGATGTAGTTACCCCTTATTTTAACCCTTTGCAGCCACAGCAGCATATCCACCTCTGTTATTTGTGTGACTTAGTGGGAACCTGCAGTTACAGCAGTATTTGGGCAGCTGCCGTTCTTTGGTGACTATCTACAGTGTTCTCTATTTAATTTTACCTTGTCTTCAGGTAACTTGAGGTAATTTGAATTTGTGAATTAGGTGGGGAAATCTCAGAATCTTGTCTAGTGATGACTTGTGCCATGCTCCTTTTCCTTTTTTCCTAGATCAAATGCTTAAAAGTAACAAAATCATGGCTGTTGCTCTGTCATACTCTAAAATTAGGTTTTATTTTCCTGCTGTGCCACGTATCACAGCATAGTGCTCAAACCACTGTTTGGCTTTGTGTTGTTGCTCTGTTTATAAAGGTTTTAGGAGGGAAGCAGCAGATTCGGAAGTAAGATAAACAAAAGCTCAGACCTTGCCATAGGCTTACTGATTACTTAAACGGACAAGGAGAGGTCATCTGTTTTAAGGTTCAAGAACTTCTCTGACGAGATTTTTGCCGCTCACGAAATCCTTGCTTGTTTCAAGGATGAGTCAGTTTAAAAGTTCTTTTTCTCTTTTCTTGTGCATATGCAGGAAAGGAAAAAGGACACTGAGTCTTCAACTGGCCTAGGCCAGTTATCTCTCATGTGCATGTACATATATATATACATACACACACATATATATATTTGCCTTTTTTGTTTGTCAGTATCTTTTGCTTCCCTCATCCATTTTTACCACATTTTTCCCCAAAAGATATTTTCAACCTTTTTTTTATTATTATTATTATTTTAATTATATTATCTCTACCAAAAAAAGAATTCATTAAGAGTTGAAATTTGAAACCCACAATAGTCAAGTGGACTTGAAATTACAGAACAGCTAAATTTATTTTCCTTTACCGTTAGGCTGTGCTCAGTTCACTCATAGGTATGAGATCATGGTAGCATTCCTGTCTTGATCCTTGGCTGTGCACAGCCCTCTCTTCCAGATGCTGTAGCAGTGTCCAAGGAAGCTGGTTTGTTCCAGGAGGGTTTCTGCTGGGTCATTTCTGTTGGCTGTGCATCACTTTTGTAGCCCCTTTAATGACTCCATAGTAAAAAAACTGCAAAATAATAAAAATTTCTGTCAAAAGGGTCAGCATTTTTTATTAATCACTAAGTAATCCCTCTCTTGATAGTCTAAATGTGTTATGTTCTACTAGAACCTTGTTGGAACTATTTGAAATCTATTAGAACAGCTTGAGAGTGTATCAGTGAAGCACATTTCCAGTTGCATTCTCCTTTGATTGCTCAATTTTTTTGTAGTGTGTAACATGATGTCTTATGAGATTGTACCCAGGAGATACTGATCCTTATAGCCACCATATAGCTTAGTGAAGTCACATGCAGAAAGGTATTGGGCTGCCTACCTTCAAGATTTGTGCCCACTTAGCATCTTTCTAGGTGTGTTTTGTGGTTATTACAGCAACCTTTTCTCAATTTTTGCAGCTGTCATAATCAATTTTTTGGTCAGTCTGAAAGTGGTGGGGGGGTTGTTTTTGTTTGGGTTTTTGTTTTTTATTTAATGTATAACCATTTATAGTTCTCTATAATATGTCTCCTGTTTAGTTCATAACTCAGTGGTTGGCAAAACCAGTAGTATTAGAGACCTGAACAGTGATAAACCATCAGAAACTTGCAGTGTGGCAGTTATTTTCCATGAATTAGTAAGTGAGCACAGAGAGAGGATGCTCATCTATTATCTGCCTTGTGCTGCTCCAAGTCAGCCTGGTTTGTACAGCTCCCATCTCCTGAAATATTGTTATTCTGCTGCTACCCTGTCTGATTCTTCTTTCTTTCCCTGTGCATAATTATCTCATAGTATCCAGTATTCCATCTCTTTGCTCTTTCTTGCATGCAGAACATGTTTCCCACAATCTGTTCGCTTCTCCCTGAGTGTCTTTCTTAAAGGAATCAGTTTACATTGACACTGAGTAGACAGTAGAAGAGTCCTGCTGGGTGCCCTCGCTATAACCTGATTTCCTCCCTATTTGTTCCATGGGAAATGGTTACCTGCAGTGTTTAAACACACTTTTAGACTGCTGATTCAGAACTAAACAACTTAAAAACCATACAGGAATGAGATTTGCGGGACCATTTGGAACGTTAAGGCTTTTGCTGAAAGCGTTTTTAGACAGCAGTAGTCGTAGTTATTCTTCCAGAGTGGCAGAAAGTTCGGAACAGAGAAATTAAATTCTTGCTTTCCCTGGTCCTGCCTTAGCACTGCCTCAGTGTGTATGTTAAAATTGAATTAATTATACCTCTGTCTCCTGCCAGTTGTCTTTTGTCAAGCTTCAGTGTATTTTTCTTGACCAGATGGTTTCAAATATTAATTTCAAATACTTCTCAGGATCTGGACACCTCAGTGGTTTTTGCAGGAACTGTGGAGCAGCTGACAGTTTTGGGTCTAGCTCAGGTAGGCAAAAGTCTTTCTTCATATAGAAGAGAAACAAATCAGCAAAAAAGCCCCCTGCTAACTGGCATTTAGCAGCCTGTGAGAAATTATTTCAGACTTCCTTAGTCAATCCTAAAAGAAAGCTGAATACCCAAGTGTTTTGCTGTTGATATTAATCTGCATTTAGGTTAACAGTCACTCCGGATTTTTCTTTTTTTTTGGCAAACCTGGCGTGCTGTGGTCTTTGAAATAATGGTTAGTTCATCCCACCATAGAAGAGGGCTGCACTACAGAGTTGTAATAAATTATCTTTGTCTAAACTATAATTTAATTTAAGATGTTGAAATATCTCAGGATGAAAGGCATGACATAAAATATTGTGTGCTTTTATAAATCTCACCTACTGGAGCTGGAGTATCATAGAAACCCCTAGAAAAACGGCAGAGTTCAGTTAGGTGTAAAAGCTTTAGAAATGTGTCATTTTGGCAGGATAAATAGATTGCAAGTGCTAACTCACAGAAGTGGTGAGCTCTTCCTTGGATCTGTATTATTTAATAAGCTAGTATATTTGCCCAATCAATGGTAGCAGGACTGTGTTCCTTATGCAAGGAGTAAATACCCATCAGGAATGACTCCTATCAATAATGGAGTTTTGAACAAGCTATTCACACATCGCTGAGTCGTAGTTAAATGACCTTCCAGCTCTGATATGTCCTGTTTCAATCCCCACAAGTACAGCGGAAGTCAAAATGGATCCAAAACCAAACTGACAGAGAGGAGAAGCGGAGTCTCAACTCTCCCTTTACTGCTGAAGAGCAGATATTTGCCTGGACATACACTTGACCTGTTTGTTCAGCTGAAGAGCAACCAGTGCTTTATCCAATAAGGTATTAGAGCTTTATTCCAAGAGAGCTATTTATCAAAACCGATGGGCTCTGTAATCCATCTGGATTTCAGCATCCTGACATTTTAGTACTTTCCACAGATTCTCAGTGCTTATTTGTCAGTCATTCAGGAGTTTGGTCCTGATCCTTGCAGCCACCAGCCCTTCTGCTGCTATTTAGCAGCACTGATTTCCTTACACGGCCCACTAAGATTTCTGTGCTTTTTTTTGAAAAAACTCCTAAAGTCAACATGGAACATATTGGAACCAGAAAGAAAGAGCCTGCCTACCTCTTTGTTTGCAGCAAATACCTCCCAGCAGGTCTTATTAACTTGAGCTTAATGTCTCTACTACGTGGCTTTTGCTCAGCTCAAAACCGGTGAGCTCACATCCCTCGGCAAGAGACAGTGCAGACATATTTAACTATGACTTTATGGGGGTATTTACAGATACAGATTTGAAGCTTTGTGGCGTCATTTGGCACAGCTCTTCCTCCCCATGAAGGTTTCCAACTCTAATTAGGACTGTACATACTCATGCTTGAGACTGCATAGCAGAACGGAAAAGTGAGGGAAGAAAACAAAGGTCACAGGAAAATAATATCCCTGCTTCTTTCTCCCTCTTTATTTGAATCCATTAAATTTTCAGTGTTTTCAGAGACTTCCCCATATTTTGGTGCTCTCATGCTATCTTGAATTCCAGGCTTCTCTGTGCCTTTACTGCCTTTCAGAAAATTGAATTCCTGGAAGGAATTTTTGATAGCATTAAAAGCACCCACAGAGGGGGAATGGGTTTGTGCATCTGTTCCCTACCTTACATATAATGAAAAGCAGACAGTTCTCTTACAAAAGCTACTTTTTCAGATAAATTTCACACTAAACACTAATCTCCTGTAGTGAAAATCAGTGCAAATATCTGAAGTATTCTGTGCAGGCATTACATCTGTGACAGCTGGGGTAGATTATATATCCAGAGCCTTTGTCAGACATTTGGGAGGAGCAGAGGTAGAGCTTCAATCTATATACCTTCATAACACAGAGAAACTTAATTTGGGACTTCTCAGCTGTACATGAATTCACAGGAAAAATGTGCTGTTAGTGTAATACATGGCAGAAATAATGGCATTGTCGGGCTGTCGTTGTTCACCTGTTAACAAAGGGATTTTGAAGAATTGAGAATGAATTCTGTTTGTGAAGAAGCAGATGAACATTAGAAGGAAATAAAAGGGAAACTTCTCTTCTTCCATTTGTTTACAAATTAAAGGTGGGGATTTCACAATGCAAGTTACTAAAATAACCCTATAGAGAATAATATAAAAGTTTACAAGCGATACTATTTGGGTTAAGTTGTGTATCTAACTAGCACGTGCATCTGAACACTTAGGAGTCCCCTCTGAGTTTGTTATGCTTGCCTTGGATTTCATATATTAGCCCCAACATATGGGATTTGGCCATTTGTGGCTGTTTAAATTGATTCAGAGGATTACTTCCAAATTATACCAAATTTTGCCTCTTTGACTTTGTAAAGTATTTTGTTGCTAGTATAATAAATCTCCCTGCCAAAAAAGCATATGTACTGTAAGGAGGGGTGAGATACTCAGGAAATGGTTATCATCAGAGTCTGTCTGCAAACACAGACCAGAGCAAAAAAAATCCTGTGGTAAAAAGGAAGGATATCGCAGACTTCTGTGAGATTGTTTATTGCCTGTAAGTTCTGTATAGGTGTTCCTGTGAACTCAGGAAATTATTTATAAACTAGAACTGTATTTTTGCCTTGGGAAAACTCGATGTGGCAGAACATCCAGCAGAGCAGAGAGATTGCAAAGAGTGGTTAGTAGTCATTTATTTATTAGAATTTTAAAATTCTATCATTTTCATTCCTTGAAACTTTGTAAACAAATGATTTCCATATTCTTTTCACTTCTTGCTTTGATATAGGATAATTCACCCTTGAAGTATACACTCCCATTCATTTTATGTAGAAGAATTATAACACATTGCATCAAAAAATAACCTAGACAAACCCAGGATTTATTACAGGCCTTATAAGTAAATGGGAGTTTGAGTCAGGTCTAGAAGAATTGGAAATTACTTCTTTATATTTGCAACATAAACACATTCCTGGAAACTGGAAAATTACCATGCTTTGGAAGTCATTCAGCACACAGTTGAATCTGGCCCTCTTTCAGCCTGACTCCACTACACCATTTTAGATGCACATCCTATGGGATGCACGAGCCAGTACAAATTTCGCTTGTACCAATCCTAATAGTTTCCCTTTGAGCATTCCAAAAGCATCAGTACCTACAGATGAAATGCCAGGACTAAACTTTGAAAGTAGCAAATGTGAATAAATAAAAATAAAGCCTACCACCAAACATAAATAAAATAATAGATAAAAATAAGTAAAAATAGACTTCAAAAATGTGTCAAATAATACTCTCGTGTTATGCAGTTATCTAGGGATCTAACACGTTTTGACAGAGTGTATCAGACTATGTACTCAAAGCCAAACATTTTATTAAAACAAAATATACCAGTTTTTAAAACATGCTATGTATTCTGTTCCCTGAAGAACCCTTTGAGAAAGATATTGTTTGAGCAAGAACTTCTGTGCAAGTTGATGAATGATTGGAGCTAATAAAGCAGAAATACAATTTTCAACAGGTTAGGCTTAGTTTGATCACGAGTGCACTCCAGTGCACCACTTCTGTAATGATGCATCTATCTTCATATGTCAAACAAATACATATTTGTGCATTACAAAGGAAAGTGCTGTGGGTTTAATGAAGTATTGTGTTAGTATTTCTGTATATTTTTATTCTATGAAAATCACAGGAAGAAACTTGTCAAAAGGAAGGGTTATAGAGACAGATTTTAGGCTTTATGAGCAGACCCCAAGACATGTTTTCATGGAGGAAAACGGTATCAGTTCCGAAGCAGGGGATTATTCTGCATTGTCAGGCATTGACAAAGCCAGTTGCTGTTTCAGTGCGTTTATCTCAACAAGTAAAGTGAGTCTTAAAATTGTTTGGGTTAGAGGGACCTTAAAGATCATCTCATTCCAATACCCTGCTGTGGGCAAGGACACCTTCCACTAGACCAGGTTGCTCCAAGCCCCATCCAACCTGGCTTTGAGCACTTCCAGGGTTACCTTATCAGTGTGCAATGCATACACTTGTGTCCCTAGTGTGGAAATGTCAATGAAAGACAACGTGGAAACTGAAATACTCTGCATTGCAGTCTGTGATTCTTGCTGCTGAGGTATCCATGAATATATGCATGCTGATTCTTAGGCCTTTGCTGAGTTTAAGCTCAACTGGAAGACTACTCAAAATGTTAAAATTCCTAATGCTTCCCCCAGGATTCTTTCCAAAAGTGCCTGTGGCAGCAAATGCCATTGGAAAGCATGTGCCAACAGGAGAGCCCAGCCATAGCATGCAGTTGGACATCAAGCTGTGCAGAAGCTTCTTACACGAGGCAGTAACCAGTGGTTGTGAAATACTAAGGAAAAGGTATTTTAACCAAATATGGTACCAAAACTATGGTTACAGTGGCTAGGAAGGGAACTCTGTACCTGAACAATAGCCAGCTCTCAGGTGAGAAATAGCAGCGAAGCAAATTAGAGAAGTATCTTGACCCCATTTAGACCTTTTGTTGCTGCAATCGGTGCTGTGCAGTGAAAACAAGATTTTAGAATAGAATTATCATTAGGCAGCTCTAGGGATGAATCTGTTCAAAAGTCTTTATTTTGCTGCAAAGCAGCAGTGACTGATTGCAGGTGGGCTAGGCTGGGACTATGTCTCATAAATACTAAAACACATTCTTTTGTGAAGTAAATAGGTAGTGCAGGACTGTTTGTGTCAGTGAGGTTCAAACCACCATCTTCTCTAAATAAAATATTCCAGTTACAGACATGGAAAAAAAATTGTTGCAAACAAGAGATGCATAGGTATACACCCGAAAGATTTCATTCATGTTCAACTTTAGAACTTCCTCCTGCATTTATTTTGGGATCTGTGTGATTATCTCTTTGGCCCTTGTTTGATATAATACTGCAGTCTGCAGCAGCTGCCATAAATGCATTTCTCCAGTGTTAATTTTACTGTATAAAATAAGCTCTGGCAATGTGGTGACTAGTTAATTGAACTATATAACCCTTTCTGGAATTTGTGACTCCAAGCCACTGAACAATATAATTCATCTCAGTTTTTATTAAAGTCCTCAGTGAAATTGTAATGCTATAGTGGTATATTAGAATGCAGCAAGTACAGTGTATAACCAAGAAAGCCACATCTCCAGTGGGTCTTTAATAAAATAAATGTTTTCTGATGGTGCAGTGCTTATTTTTAGCTTATTCCTGTTTCAGCTCAGAAATATTGCATCTAGAACAATTCAGAAAACTGTTAAATGTATTTGAGGAGAAGGAGGAGTAGAAGGGAAAAGGTCACAAAGAGATTTAAATGTTAAAGTAAAAATTTAGAAATCAACATGATTGTTGCATAGCACGACATTGTGATCGGTAGAGTACAGTGGAAATACTGAATTTAGAAAGAATAAACTGCCTAACAGCATGCTCCTGAACCATTTGTTATTTCCTAATTAAAGCTTGTGAAAGGGCAGTTTATACATGACTATAATAAGCTCAGTGTGGGAGATGTCAGAGCGTAAATCAGATTCTCTACAGCAAAGGAGCTTTAAACATCTCTAATGACAAGTGGTGGTAGGTAGATGATACAAAAAGACTGTTTTGACAACGTGATTGATTGAGATCTTGAAATATATAAGCAAACAAAAAGTGTGAATTCAGCAGGAAACGAAACCTGTGTGTTGCACCGCATATAAAGTGTAAGGAGAGTGAGGGGAAGCTTGTGGAAAAGAAAGTTTAAAGCCTTATTTGAAAAGAAGTCATACTTTAGCAAGTATGGCTTTATCGGGATTTATCTTAAAAATATAAAAGCAGTTGTACTAAAGGGTATACCTTGCACCCTGAGATACCACAGCATCTCTCTTACTCCGTTTAAGGGCAATCACTTCTAGCATAGAACTTGTCATCTCTCTGGCGAGAATGGAGCCTCAGGAGACCACTGAAATGATTGGTATTACTTATTCACATCTAACTTTTTGTTACATCAATGTCTACAAGTAGGAATTTCAGAGGCATCCATTTTTGACCAGCCCTTGTTTTCCAGTTGATTAAAATGGGAGCACAAATAGGTAAATGTTAAGTGCTTTTACACATACTCCCTTCTGTGGAGGCACGGCCAAGTACGTTCTGTGGCAAGCTGCTCACTTCAGCACGTGGTTCCAAAATGTCACTGGGGGTAGAGGGGCAAGAGCAGGACATTTTAGATTCCTTCCAGTTTCATTTTGACCTTTGTAAGATTTGAGAAGCAGACACAGCAGAGTGATTGGGTTCTCTGCACTCATCTCTCTCAGCACATTAACAAAATACCCGTGTAATTAGTAGAAGAGCTGCTGTCAGTGGGGGCTGTGTGTGTGATTTTGTTAAGGTCACAGTGTTCCCTTGTTCTGTTTGCCACTTCAATATCTGTTCTGTCTTTATCCCACTGATATGTTTAGTAGTCTTAGCAGATCCTTGTTTTCTTGCCTTGACTCCAGTTGCAATAGTTTGTGATATCCAGTGCAGATCACTGGATGCCAGGAGAAATGTGCTTCTCACCACACCAGTGCATGGCCTGACAGTTAAAGTATTAACAAATACTTTTTCTGTCGAACCAAAAACTGCTGTTTGGCTGTTGGATGCAAGACTTTCATCACCCCTGTCTGTCATATCAGTCACCAGCCACTAGTGAAGTTTGTGTCAGACTTGACATTTAATATTTTATTCTTTACCCTGACAAAATTTTATACGTATCTTTTTTTTTCTGCCAACTTAGAACCAAATTTCAAAGATAGTAAGGGATACCTAAAAGATTTTTTCTCATTAAGGATGGGTTCAAACCCCGAAGCTTTGAGTTTGTAGGAACACTACATGAGTTGAAATCTGAATACACATTTTGTGAGCTATTTCTCACTGGAAGCTTCTCTAGGTTCTCTGCAGTTGTTTCTGAATTCAAACCTGTGTGTGTTGGGCTTGAAAAAATGCTATCCACTGTGGCTGTCTGAAAGGGGAAATATTCAGGCACAGAACTAGCAGTACTTGGCTTTCCCAAGGGCTTATTTGTCATCCTGCTTCTGTTTCCCAAATGCTGGTGTTTTATTTGCATTTATAAAAGGATAGTAGAAGTTATGCAAATTTAGATTTATTTAGAGACAGTTGACTGAAATACCAAATTGATAAGATCTGATAATCACTTCCATTGCCACAGTATTAGATCATTCCCTACCTTCTGCCATCACACAGTACAGAATTAAGGATTCAGCCACTGAAGTAAAGGTGAGAAATTTTATATTAGAAAATAGCTTGTTTATGCAATAGTCACAGTCTGGAACTAACTAAAACAAAAAGACTGGAAGACAAACATTGTCAGGGGATTTCAGAAAGGAGGGTTTTTTGCAGGTATTGTCCAGGCTGGGATAACTGCAGGAGTAAAATAGTGCAGCTGAGCAAGGGCCAAGGTGGAATTTATAACTGTCTGTGTGCTGTAGAGCCCTAGCTGGCTCTGGCTGGGTATGACAGAGTTATGGTGAACTGGTTTTGGCCTTTTGCAGATCCACATGTACATAAAAATTAGTGAGTGAGTTCTACCTGTTGCAATTAGCCACGTGCTGGCTTCTTCAGCCTGAGAGTCTGCGGAGCTTTAATAATGAATCAGAAGGCGAGGCAAGAACATGGGGAATGATCTTTGTTTTTCCTTGTAGCTGTTTTTCTCTCGTGTTCGACTAAGGCAAACCCATACATCAAAGTGGCACAAATTTGGTACCCAAATCACATGTGGTACATTTTAGAGCTCTGCACAATATTCACAGAGCTTAGCGGGTACGGGACAAACCTTCCAGGCTACTGAGCATCTTGCAGGTGTTTTGTAGAAGGAGGTAACGGCATGGAGAGTGTTTGACAACAACCATTAAAGTTCCACTTCCAACAGCTGCATGAGCTTGCTTGATTTTTATTTCCAGCTGTTAATACGTTTTCTCTCTTTGTCCCTCAGAAATCCCTCCACACCCCCATCCCCAGTATTGCAGGAACTCTGACAAAGGTAGGCTGGTCAAACGATCAGTAGAAGCTGTAGAGGCTGAGAGGTACAAAAGGAGCATTGAACAGTCTGGTTTCTTTGGAAGGGACTGTCTTAGTTTCAGATTAAAACCTGCCGAACGCTTCCCACTGTTTTATATGCTGGCTGAAACAGCTTTCTACACACCTTTGGCTATCGTTGTTTTGGATCTGTAGCTGAATCCCTTAAGCTGTTGAGTTTAGTAAAAAGAGAGAAGTTGCTGAAGAGTTGGTAACTCCATTTGACCTTCTGTGAGGTAATGGCCATGGGGTGTCTCGAAGCACCTAGATTGTCCTTCAGATACTGATAATGTTAGGAAAATAGGATTTTCATTAAATGCAGTGGCTGGTTTTTCTTTTCAGGAGGGAAGTCTTTTTCGTGCTGTGTCATTGTTATTATTAAAGGTTTGACAGTCCTGCACAGTGTATGGTTATAATCTCTCAGTGGAGGAACAGTCTGCTTTTCTGCTGCGATATCACTGTGTTCATCCAAGATTTTTTTTTCTCTTTCTACCTCCTGTTCTTTTGCCATTGCTTGCCAGTATTCATAAATATGCGTTATCAGCTGAACCTCTCCAAATTTGCCTGGCAGAATGTATCTTTCCTTTCCAAAGGTCTCTATTTAATATGAACCGCGCTCCAATCATTTCTAGCACCTGTTCACTGGTTACATGGTGCATCAACGGCAATTTTAGAATTCTTCAGCAGCGTGACAGCTTGAAATTGTCATTTCTTTATGAACACTAGATGCACTGAAATCATGTTAGTGCAGTTGTCATTTTTCTTTGTACTCAAACATTAGATTTTTTTTTTTTTTCCCCTGAGTTGAGATGGGTGGTGAACAGTTTTTCACTAAGCACCACACTCAGTTCTCAGGAAATAAGAAGGGGTCTTTAGTGCAGGGTTTATTTCAAGGGTTATCGGTAGCAAGGAGAATGCTTTTTGAAGTGGTAGATATGGACACTTCATCTTTGGACACAGATGATGCTGCCACATGAAGGACTTTTTGAAGCACTTAACTTCATTATAATAAGTGGAATAACATTATCTTTACTAGCAGGGATTGAAAACAAATAATGATTTTTTTTCTTTTTGGTTTAATATGTGAAGCACTAGGGAGAGAGAGAGAGAGATCTTAACTCAGAATTGAAATGAAGGTGTAAAATATGTGATACTCAGCAGAGGTAGCACTCAAATAATTTTATTGTTTTAACATTCACGTTAGGAGTATCTTGATGTGATTAGATGAATGAAGTGTCCATGTTCTCATGTGCATGGCTCCAGGGATGATTATATGCCAACATATCCATGGTTTAGACAGCTCAAAGTGTAGGTATTGATTTTCTATCCAAGTATTCATTGGCTCATTCTAGATGGTGTTGAAAGTAGTTTTGTTTGATTTTAGCTGTTTGCATTAGTAGTTTAAAGAGTTCCCAAAACTGTCCATGATCTCTTGTTCTAGTGCAACAAGCACTGCAGCAAAACCTCTGTCAAGTGCCCCAGGAATTTACTACCTCTGTATGAGACAAGGCAACTGGCAAATTCTTGGAGATGGGGTAGAAAACAATATGGAAGTGCTTGTAGTGAGAGGCACCAAGCTCATCCACACGGTTATTGGCACTTCCCAAGATTTTCAGTATACGCATTTTAGGAAGGGGTGTTTTAAGCATTGGCAAAATGGCAAAAATTTGCATTCTTTGATTTGGTCAAGCAGAGTGATGTTCACTGATTTTAGCAGAATCTACTGCAGGTACAGAGCTCTGCACTGGAGTGAAACCAGTACTGACCAGGAGCTGGTGCTACAGGGTGGCTGCTCTTTCCCATATGGGAAGTGAACAAAGGGTCTTGATGGTGAGGGAGACCACAGAGTTAGCATTTGCTCTGTCTTTGTTGTCAGGAGGAGAATGGAAATGGGATGATCTCCTTGCTTCTGTATCGGATTAAATTATGGATGCCCGTATAGTGTTTTGGCAGGAGGCTGTGGCAAATCTAGTATACTTCTGGACATTATGGTTTCACTTCTCATAAATAACAAATGGTAAATTCTAACGTTATTTTAACACTTCAGTGGTTTTTAATAAATAAATATAGAGTATAAGTATAAATACTCTTCAGAATACTTACCAAAATAGTTTATTGTTTCCATTTTATACCAGGCACGATAAAGAAACAGATAATAAATTGTAAGAAAATAAGTACTTTAGAGTATTGGCTAAGCAGTGGTAGATTGATCAGTGTTGTAATTAGATTATGATGTGTTACCATTGTATTTAATTTTTTGGAAAAGTTTTTAGACTTCAGTTCTTTATCTGTATTTAAAATAATATCACAGCATCCTGTTCTGTATCTGTAACCCTAATTCTGATAGTTATACAAAAGTTGTATAATATCAATTAACTATTTATTGGGTATATTATGTCACTACGAGCAATTACTTTATGTATGAATTATCATACCCTCTCTATGTTAAGATTATCTCTAGCACAACCAAGTAGAACAAAAAAATAATCTAAGAAACTATTACTTCACTTTCTTGAGCAGACAGTTCAGGTCTTAATTGATAGAGCCTCACAGTTGGCTTGTAGGGGGACTTCTGCAAGGGTGGTAATGATAGAAGAATAATTTCTGGTGTTTACAGTTAAATTACTCTGCCTCTAGCCCTTTCCTGATTCCTCTGACATGCATGACTGACGTAGTCAATACCCATACACAGGTGAATCCTACATAACTATCTCTTTTCCCGACCTGTCATCCAGCTTCTTAAACTATCACTTGGAAATCATGTTTGCTATTTTGTCACTATCTGAATGCTGCCATCTTTATAGCTGATCCTATCATCTACTTCCTCTGCCTTTATCTCTACAGTGTGGATCCAGTCATTCCTTACTGTCTACCTTGTAAATATTATGTTAACTTTGACATTTATAATGGCTTGTTTTTCTTTTCTCTCTTCTATTCTTATCTTATCCTGGAATCTATGTATTAATTATACCCCTCCAATCTGAGTCTTCTTTGCTACTCCTGCAGATGTTCAGACCTTGTCTTACTTCCATTTCACTTCTGCTTTCCTCCTTTTGTTCTCACTCCTTCCACAGATTCCTCAGTGCTGTTCATCAGTGAAAATTGTCTTCTCATTCTCACAACCTTTTGTTGTGCTATTTCACTTGATCTATTCATCCCTCTTCCTAATATGACCTTTATTTCTTTATCTTGACTGCCTCTGAGATAATTAGTTCATACCTGGAACGACCTTTCTTTCTTTCTTGTCTACTGAGTAACTTCTCTGTGTTTTCATTAAATTCTGCCAGAAATTCTGCCTAGAAAATCAGGTCCAGGGAAATCAGTTAAGATACTCAAGTGACTTTAGGATTTTACAGCATGTCTTAGTCAGTCTTTTACCTTTCCCTGATCAATAGATCAAATAGTATCACTTAAACTGTTCTCCATTATCCATTATCACTGCCCTTTTTTTTTTTTCTGTATGCAGTGAATTATAAGGTCTTTGAGAAAGGTTTGTGTTTCAGTCTGTTCGTGTACAATAAACATGCAGTGGTAAATAAATTTTATTTCATTATGGAAATAGTCTTTGAACACTGAGGAAAAAGTTATTCAATTATGTTATTTTAACATTTAAATGGACACAAACTGGAGAGAAAGAGGAACAGAAGGAAAATATACATGATTGAACATTAATATTTTACTGTAAAAGAATTAAATATCCTAAGGAAATAACAAAAACAAGTTACTTCTTCCAGATGATAGTTAAAGTTTGATGAAATAATAATAAAAATTTAATCTTCCAGTTGAATGAAGACACTCCATATGTTGTTAAATATGCCTAAATTTGAATTCGATTTTGTTGTTTTTTGGTCTCAACCAACTGCTCAGCTGATCAATTTACTACATATACAGACCAGGCCATTCCTTGTTTGTGTGATCATCTATAACTTTTATCTCATGATTTTTCTTTTGGATCCTACTGCTGTCCAGATCCTTGAGGGCAAGTCAGAAGTAAATGACTAAACAGAGTAAATACATGTATGAGAACCATTTGTTTGTCTATACATTCACAGAATATATTGTATTTAAATACTTAGAGATTAAATACTGATTCTTTTTGAAAAGTAAACCAGAACATTTAGGAGCATTGTAAGCTTGGAACTGGCACCTTATGGATCTTAGAGCATTGTTTTATATCTTATTTGTATTTTTCCATCTGCCAGTACAGCTGTGACAGTGGAGCTGAATGTCATTCTTGCACTTTGTGTTCTGCATCTGCTCCATAAGTGTTTATCTCTAAACCTTTTGTTCTGTGCCATTCCTCACTCTGTCTGTTCTGCACGCTCTTGATCTTTCTTCTGTTTATCATTCCTTGCACTCTAGTATATATTATCATGTACAGTATCCTTCCAAGTTCCTTCTTCACATATGCTGAGACTGTTACAACTGTCTTTTTGCAATGCTTTGCTTCATGACCTACACCTTTTATTAAAACTTATCTTTTATTTCTGTATCCTTGAAACCATCATTATTCCTTCTAACAAGCACATTTTTATCACTAGTACAATTTCACTTCATCTAGCACCCAGGTCATTCTCTCTGTGTCCACCATCATCAAATCTGTCTGTGAGTAGTCATGGCAAATGAATAATAAATGTTCCTTTTGGAAAAATTTCTCATCTGCCTACCCTTTTGTTTTACATAAACTGGTGATTTCCCCTGAAATATCTTTTCATTTTATGTCCCATTACTGCAATAACTACAGATTGCTATAATGTTCCTGCAAATCTCTGAATTCATGTCATAACTCCTGGTGTTCTAGCCTGACGTGATTCTTTCTGTGCCAGTCGCAGGCTTGTTTTCCCACTCTTTCTCCTGAGAGGTAAAAACAAACAGCCTTTTTGTAGCTGTCCGTTACCATCTCAGGATATGTTCCTTACCATCCAGTTCTTGTGATCAGATATTCACAGAACAACTTGTCTTTAGGAGTTTCCCACATATCACATCTGAGATATTCACCAGGTTGTTCTGGTGGGGTTGGCACCAGTGCTTTAGCTTGCTGATAGTTTGAAGTCAGAAGTGGAAATCCCGTTTTCCAGTGGAACTTGTCCCTGCCAGCTGTCACACCACATTGGTGAGCTAGTGAAGGCAGGAGCAGTGGGTGTAGCCTTGCATGGCAAAGCTCAGCAGAATTACTTGGGAAAGTTCAGCCAGCACAGGAGCAAAACGTAGTAAAATATCCTTGTAGATTTGTGCCTTGAGTTTCCATTTGTGCCCATCCTAAAGTTAAGGCTGTTGTTGAGCCCCTGCTTTGCTGTGTCTGCCATGCTTTGGGGCTGTGTTGCTGCAGATAACCTGTAGTGAAAGCTGCACAGGCAACGGGAACATCCAAAGGCGTGGGAATAGTTTCCCAGATTGGGATGTCAGAGGGGCAGTGGCATTTAAGAAGCTGGGCGGGGACTTGGTCTTCTAGGCTTTGAAGAGAAAAACAGTTCCTTAATATTCACCATGCAAAGATAGTCAAAGCAGGCGATCGCTTTATACTCGTTTCTGCGTGATGTATCTCTGTAGATCTCTGTAAAGGAATCTTCTAAGAAAATAATGCATGTGGCAAAAAGCCAGCCAGGGGAGCAGCCAGAGGAAAAGTAACTGAAGTGCTTTGATTCCAGGCATGAATATTCTAAGCAGACAGATACATGTTAACTTTACCTGCTACCTTTAGCACACGCATTTTGTTTAAACTTGGTACTGTGCAGAAAACATTAGATGCTTTTGACACTCCTGCTGCCCACATTACTTTTAACAACTCAGCTGTGGAAGCTTTTTCAGAGCCTTGGGGTGTTGTAGTTCAGTATGTTCATTCTTCTCAACTTCTTTTTTTTTATTTTTAAACAAGTTTAATGAAACACATATTTAATTAGCAACATGCTAATGAATAAATACAAACAGATATGCCCCTGCACACAATGCTGTTGAAGAAGAATATCAATGTGAATATTAAAAATTAAAACCAACGTTAAAAAAGGCAAATATGTTGAATAAATAATGGCTGCTGCTATTTACAAAGCACACAAACCAAGAAGGGAACCTCCCTTATTCAAGATGAGGAGAACGGGGAAAAACACAGAAAAGCTGAAAGTATCTGCAATGGAATTTTATTGTTCACGTTTTTTTCTCTCTTTCATTCCATTCCTTTGGGACATGGTCTAGTTCTTTTTATTACACTTGTGAATGTGTCGAGCAACCTGCAATACAGTGGATGACAGCTGAGGTGCTGGTGGCAGAGGATGAAGAGGCAGTGCTGCTTCCAGTGCAGGACCTCGTCCTTTCAGTCATCTTTACAGCATGGAGCATAATGCTGGCTTCCCTTTGGCAGATGTTCCTCTTCTTATTATGTCTGTGTAGACATTTAAGAATCTTCAAGAATCTTTGTCAAAGAAGAAGGTACAGGCTTAAGCTATTTTTGTATCATATTAATATCCTTGTTCATTTTACTTTCACCTGTTTTCAGTATCTTCTCTTCCTGTCTTGTCTGTAGTGACACTGTGCACTGAAAGGTGTTTGATTTCATGTGGCTTATAGGTATAACTATATTTCAGTGGTAGATCAGGAAATCTCTTCATTGGGCCAAATTCAAATGTATTTATCAAATAAAACTACTCCTGTAATCTCAGCACAGATAAAGCAATTATCACTCTGCAAAATATAGACTATAGTTTCTAAAGAATTTTACAAACCTCCCAAGGGAAACATGCAATAGAGGTATCAACCATTTGCTAGGAGTTATAGGCATAATTTGTCATTACACTTATTTTCTGTTACGATACTGAGGTTGGGAGTAATGATAAATGCATAATTCAAGCCCTTGAATAATGCACCCTTAAGTATTTAAAGATATTCCTGTAGGATCCTGACCATCCATTTCTAAGTTCTTAGTCAAACTGGGTATTTCATATTACTTCCTTTTTTTTTTTTTTTTCAATCTTGAATTTTGAAAAGCTTCCCTTTCAGTCTAATGATGATCTGTACTCTGCCAGCTTGTGTCTAACCAAACTCTTTGCCTTGGGGATTTGAGGACGTTGAATAAGTAGTGTTGTGGAGCAGCAACACAATTTCTCTTAAGCTTCAAACACAAAAAAAACAAACTAATGATCAAGAGGTAGTCTCACACAGACCTCGAGTATTTTGTAATGATATACAGATATATTTCTCCTTTTCAAAACAAAAAAAATATCCAGACTGAACCCATCTCTCATCTTTTAAAAGTACTGTTTATTATTCATTGTTAACAGATAAATGAAAAGCTGTGTTTGTAATAGGTACATATTTCATACATTCAAGCATATATTCAGTATTTATTCCTATCCTATTTATTCCCACTTTCATCTGTGTGAGCAGGAGAAGCTTTTCCATGACAAGGGTATGGATGAAGAAGAGCAAGAGCTAGCAGAGGTTGTTCATACAGCAATTTTACAAGGCAATCGAGGTATATAACTCAACAATATGGGTTGAGCCATTTGGAGCCAGGACACTGCATGTCCATAACAAGCCCCAAATTGCACTGGCTTTGTATGTAATGCAGGGAGTTGTCTTAGTTTTCCCCACACTGGGGCACAGCACCAGCACTAGTTGGCTGCTGAGCTGCAGTGTTTGTGCGTCCAGCTCTGCTCTGTCTGCCCTCTGCTTGTTTTCCTACTGGGACTGGTGGTGTAGGGAGTGGAGAAACACACCTGCCCTGCTTTAACCCCAGCTGGCAGCTCTGCCCCTCACAGCTGCTCACTCGCTCACCCCCACGGGATGGGGGACAGAATGAGAAGGGTCGAAGTAAGAAAACTCATGGGCTGAGGTAAAGCAAAAGCCGTTTTCCACAGACAGGCCGGCACAAATCTGAAACACAGCTCCGTTCCAGCTCCTGTGGTTAACTTTATCGCAGTCAAAAACAGCAGAAAACTCCGGGGCTATATTCCCTTTTTTCCCTGGACCTATCAGGATAAAAAGGAAGCAACTCCTAGATGGGTTTGTGGCTCTGATGGCTACTGCTCTTGGCTTTGGATGCAATGAGCTAGTCTGGAAGAGAGATGTTTCTGTAGGGAATAAGTTTATGTAAAGGTAGAAATTCAAGAAGAAATTCTTCCCGTAGTGCAAGATCAAAGGGAAATAAAAGTGGACATAAAATTCAGCTTTGATTGCATTGGTGAAGAGTCCTGAGCTTGACCCTATCTTAAATCAGACCTGGAAACTGGTAATCAGGAATGGTTTCTGTTGACCTTTCTGCATGACCTTTCTTTGTATTTAATTGGTGTTGGGTTTGGGTGTTCGTTTTTTTTTTAATAGGAAATTTTCTTGAAGGATAATTAAAAATCCTGTCATAGACTTTGGAAACACTGTGTTCTTACCAGGAACTGCAGAGTTAGACAACAGCTGAAGACCTGAAAATCCCACCTGCACACTTCCTTAATGCAGTAGTGCTTTAGAACGATGTTATACAGTCACTGTGGGAGTGAAGATCATTCTCAGAATCACAGTAGTGAGGGAACTCATCCATGAGTCTGTATGTTTATTAAGCTCAGGTTCACACTATTAAGAAGTCTTGAGATTGCCTCTCCTTTTAATGGACTGTAAGTTCACTTTCAAAACGATACTATAAAGTGATTCAAAGTGTGTCTGCCCAAAATATGGAAACTCTTATCCTGTGTATTTACCAAAGTCGTTAGAGTGCCTTCTGAAGAAAATAAAATAAGAGAATACTTTGTTATTTCTTAGATGTGGCATAGTCAAAGGGCATTCACATAAAAATATATGTGATAAAAAGAAATATGACAAAAATATTCCTCTAAAAGCCCCTTGAGGAATATCAAATGGACCCACTGATTCAAATATGAACAACATTTTCACATTGGTGGTCCATTAGTCCTTCTTTTTCAATGAACCTGAAGATAAGACTTTGCAATGCAGTCCGGACACGCTTTCCCCTCATCTTCTGTTACTAAGCAACTTCAGTGAAAATGGAAAGATGAACTCACTGGTATTGATGTGTTGAGTAGGAACACATTCAGGCTGCAAACCAGGATGTTGCCTGTGGAAGAGAGAAAAATTATATTTTGGAATAACAGTGCAAGCCCAAATTAAACCAAGCTATGATGCACACTTCTTCACTGTTTCCCCTAGTTGTTTAAAAATATAAAACAAATCCAAGGAGAATTACAGTTGAACACTCCTACAGTTTCCTTGCTTCCTCAGACAGACAGAGGATGAAAAACTGTGACACAATGTGTGTTTTGAAAAAGGCACAGTGTAGCAACCTCTCACCATCTCCACTACTGTCTCAGTTATGTTGCCAGAGCTCAGAGACCTTCACTCCAAATCGTGTCGGTTGGTCAGTTTATCTGATCATCAGGAAAGGACTTCAGTAGCAGCAAATGACAATTCTAAAAGACCATGATGAGTGTAGAAAGTAAAGTTACTGCTATTGCTAGAGGAGAACGGCAAGGGAAGAGTAGAATGGCTCAGGGTAGGTTTGGAAACTTTAAAGATGTGGTAGTATACAGCTCACAAGTCAGCCTGAAAGCCTGGCTAAGAGAATTGGGAGGTAAATACAAGCATTCCCTGCAGCGCTTTGTAGTTTCACTTTAGAAGGACTGGGGAGAAACAGAAAGATACTAAATGAATTGAGAACTTTAATCAAAAGGACTAAAAAAGAGATAAGCTGACTAGAGAAAAAAAAGATTCAGGTTAGCAAACAAAGAACAAAGAGAGTGTTTGAATACAATTACCAAGAAACAAGGAATAGAAATAGGGCACTCATGCAGACAGAGAAGAGGGAGGGAAGGTTGAGCAAGACAGGATTTTTTGAAGATCCATATGGAGTTGTACCAAAGGTATCGGAGGGAAAAAGGATGCAGAAGTTCATCTGTCTCTGAGAACCTAATTGAAGGGAAGGATGGAAATTGGGTCAGAAAAAAATAACAAAACCCTCCTTCTCTTCCTCCGAATTTTCCTTCTCTTCCTTTAATATTTATGTGTGTTATTAAAGAAACATTTCTGGAAGGCACTAAGAGCAGAAGCTCTGTGTATTCCTGCAGAGACTACCTTGCTATAGCAAAATGTTCAACATTTGAGACTGACTCTGTCTGAACACAGAAACAGTGACTGGAAACTGCAAATGACAATTGGAAGATATGTGAGAAAGGCCAAACTCAGATAAATGACAGTGCAACCAGGGTAATAAAGGAGACATATGAGAGGGCAACGAGAAAAAAAACTATCTGCCTGACAGGGGAGGGAGGAAGCAGAAGGGATAGCACTGCAATATGTAGCAATGTGACACAGTCAGGATTTGACATCACCAGCAAATGAATGGGAGAGTCTCTAAAGCTGCAGTGGACAGATCTTACATCCCTCTAGCTGACACCCTAGGGAAACATTTTCTCTTCCTTGTAGTGTGGCAGTAGGAGCATAGTTTGTCATGCTAAAGCAAACAAACAACCCCCACCGTTCTGAACCAAAGAGTAAATAGGATATTGACAGTCTGCTCTTTGAGAAGACACCTTCTGGAGTGGCAGCAAAAAGCAGTTAAATGGGTTGGGTTTGTATCTTAAAGCTGTAGTTTGACAAACATTTCTTTTGGTGGCAGTACTGGCTTAAGCAGTTTGTATCCATCTCTGTGCCACCCTTGCCCCTCGTGACACCGAAGTGCTCAGGGTGCAGGTGGTGACCCATACCAGTTCAGAACACAGTGCCAAACCCAACTGTACTGGTCCAGTGTGCACTGGAAACAGGGTAAGAATGGTCATCACAGGGTGTGGGGCAGTTTAAACTGGCAGTGTCAAAACAAGAAAACGCTTATGTACACCACTGGCCTTCCAACTGGAAAGACAAATGGAGCTTGGTTCATTTAATATGCACGTGGGTAGTAAGTAGACACAGACGTACCAATATATCTAAACCTTGGAATAAAAACAACGTTCTAGTGTTGGTAACCTGGGTAGAATTAGAGATGAATGGCTTGAAAGTCTAATTCGGGACTTTACAGTCCTTTAAATGTTTACAGACCCCTTTTTTCTGTCACAGAATTTCTCTCTGTTGACATGGTGTCAGATTTTGAGGAGTTAAACACATGTATTTCATTGTAAACCTCAGCGAAGCAGGTTGGTTTACCAGCTACTGTTCTTTCATTTTAAATAGGGGAGTAGTTACACATTTTTTTTTCGTTTTAATATAGCTGAAGAAGACAGTCTTGTCATCCAAAACACTGAACACAGAGAGGTTTGACTTACAAAAAAACTTAAATAAAGATTTCCCTGTGCCTTCTTGCAGATGCAGGAGTAGGATGGTGGGTGGAAGAGACTCGTGTCAGATCTCAAGAGAAGCGAATACAAGTATTGCCCCCAAAATAAGCTTGAGAATAGTTTCTTTTGACACAGGACCTGAATGGTAAGACAGCTCGTTAAGAAACCCTTGATTATTTTTTCTGATCTTTTCTTTATTCCTTCTATTTGGATTTGCAGAAAGAGAATTTTGTCTGTGCTCTTGCTGTACAGCTGACTTGTTCTGAATATATACCTCGCTCATACAAGTGACTGTTTCCCAAGGGAAGCAACTCAGTGAAGCCCAAAGTAGTGGGTACCTTCCAGGGTCAGTACTTTATGATGTCTTTATTGACTTACTTTATTTAAGAGGCAAGAATGTTTGCTTACTTCCCAAGGATAAGTGCTTGCTTCACACGATGGGGAATTCTCAGCTGTGCTTCTTTCTCTGCAATGACTCTTAAGATATTGATACTTTGGTATTCTGAATCTGGGTTATAAAATGCTGCAGGATTATTTCTTAATAAAATGTGCACAGTGGCCACAGTGTCTTGTAGCAGGTGACTTTCTGACAGACACTGCTACTTGATTTAGCTTTTGATCCCATGATGAAAACTTAGATTATTTTTTGACTTTCATAAACCCACCTTTGAAACAGCAGAAAGGTGCAGACACTCAATTGCTTACCCACCAGGTAAGCTTCATTCACATGCAGGCTTTCTGCCAACAATTAAAGGCTGCAGTTGGCCAGATAGAATTTTAATTCTGTTGTCTTTGGTCACCTAGGAAAACTGGTGGTAACACCAGGAAAAATGAACAAATTTCTGGTAAAACTGAAAGACACAGTACTTCAAAAACCATATAAAATATATATAAAATAGTACATAAAGTGACAACATCTAAAAGCTGCAACAGTCCCCTGAGGGTGCCCAATTTATAGCTTGCAAAAGAAAAATGGTTATGATCTAGTAAATACCAGATTACTCAATTCATTGCAAGTAGTTGAAAACTGCATTAATCAAGAGAGGTAGCTGTTGTGAAATGTCATCGTTACAGTGAGAGAGTGTGTTTGTTTGTTTGCTTTTCTGTTTAATAAAACACCCAAAGTTGGGTGAAACAAATAGATTAAGAAGCAAGAAATGAACAATGAAATTATTAACAGGCTAACAGCAGGCCCACTACTTTGGACGAGGCACACTCCTACTCTGCAGGTGTCAGATGATCTGATTTAGGCATCCAGTAGATGATTCTTCATTACTGCTCTAACCTGCTGAATCAATTAGCTTTCTCATTAGTGCTTTTACCATTATATTCATCTCTCTGAAAGGCTGTATTGCCACTGCAGTTTTTTTAAAGGACATTAATTGCATCTACCCTAACTGCTGCATTTAGTGGTTTTTGCTGTAGCCAAGGAGGGGTGTCAGTTTTTTCCCTGCCCTTGTGTGGACACCCCAACTTCTCCCCTCTCAGTGTTGGTGAAACAGCTACGAGTAGTTCTGTTCAGTATTGTCATCACAATTGCTAGTAAAATATTTTTTTTTTTTTTTCATGTCCATGGGTATCTCAACATGTATGGGTATGTTTTGAGCATTTTTTAAGTTTTTAGCATTAGGTTTGGGTCGTGGTTTTTTTTTTTTTTTAAAGAGCTATTTTGTGCCATAGTACACACATGATTTACAAAGAGGTGATCCTTCTGTAGTTTTTTGTAAAGCACCCTGTAAGATATTACCTGGAGTCTTAGGAAGAATTTTTTCTTCCTCACTTTTTACTCTGTTGCTTAGACCCGCCC
>VXAY01005517.1:3509277-3550869 GCA_013399855.1 Oxyruncus cristatus
GTGAGGCCACACCTGGAGTGCTGTGTCCAGTTCTGGGCCCCTCAGTTCAGGAGGGATATTGAGGTGCTGGAGCAGGTCCAGAGAAGAGCAACCAGGCTGGTGAAGGGACTTGAGCACAAGCCCTATGAGGAGAGGCTGAGGGAGCTGGGGTTGTTTAGCCTGGAGAAGAGAAGGCTCAGGGGACACCTCATCTCTCTCTACAACTACCTGAGAGGAGGTTGTAGCCAGGTGGGGGTTGGTCTCTTCTCTCAGGCAACCAGCCGTCAGACAAGAGGGCACGGCCTTAAGCTCTGCCAGGGGAGGTTTAGGTTAGATATTAGAAAGAAATTCTTTACAGAGAGGGTAATCAGCCATTGGAATGGGCTGCCCAGGGAAGTGGTGGATTCTCCATCCCTGGAGGTTTTCAAGATGAGGCTGGACATGGCACTGAGTGCCATAGTCTAGTAACCGCGGTGGTGTTGGATCAAGGGTTGGACTTGATGATCTCAGAGGTCCTTTCCAACCCCTCTGATTCTATGATTCTAACAGTCTCTGGAAACTCTACTTGTATTTCACTCACTAGAAACACAAGTGTGAAATTGCCCAGAGCAACTGCAGTGGTGAGCTGAGCAGGCTAATGAGGGCTCAGCATCTGCTGTGTCACACACCAGCTGCAGGAGAGGACAGGGCCAGCTGAGCACCGACCAGCTGCAGCGTGGCCGCGGTGTGGCCGCGTCTGCATGTGCTGGGTGAGGGAGCCCTGCTCCTCTCCCGTGCTTAGGGAGACTGACACTGCTTCCCAGTTGCCGGATCAGAGTTGGATAACATCTTCCAGCTCGGATTGGTGCAGGGCTGGCCCGTTACTGACCTTACCTGCCCAGGCAGACATGGCATTCGTCACCTTTATTGCTCTTGGATCCAAACTGGCTTGGTAATAGTTCTGTATTCACCCACTGCACTGTGTTTTGCGACTTAGATGTATCTTTTGAGTTATTTCACTTTAATCAGTGACATTATGATGATAGAATGAGAAAATGAGGCCCGTCACCCTCAGTCAACACAGACATATTGTCCTACCTACTGAGAGAACATTTCCTAACTTGAGGAGGGGAGGGGGAACTCTCTGGGAGTTGTGCCTGAGTGAGCAGGACAGAATTGGGCTACCACTTGTAACCAGGAGGAAAATTGAAGGAAACACCTGCTTTAGTTTTCAGAGAAAGATTAGTGTTTGTGATGGACATGTTTTTGCAAGGTTAGGCTGACAGGTCTCTGCAGACAGCACCATCCTCCCCTCTGTCCTCGCTATTTTCTGTAAGTATTTTAAATGAGTTTGGATGTCTCAGAGGAACTGAACACTCAGGAGCAAAAAACCATTCTTCTGCAGATCAGTAATGACTAAAATAGCTTAGATATGAGAATAAAGAGCAGCCTGTAGTTCATAACCAGGACTAGCTGACTGCTGCTGGAGCTGGAGTCAGAGCAAGGATAACAAGTATATGTGGTCATTGCGGGGGCGGGGGGAAGCCAGAAATCACCATGCACCAATACATGTTTTCAAGCTCTATTTTGGGATTGTCAAGAGTTTCACTCTTAGCAGCCTAGGCATGTCTATTGATTTGCATGCTGTGGTTTCTGCTCGACAGATATATGCTGTAGATTTTTGAATATTTGCAGCTTAAAAAGAAAATTCAGCAGCCAGGGAAAGCAATTCGAGTGCTGATCTCGCTTTAGTCTTCTCAGGCACAGTTACTATCACAAGAGGAAGAAAGAGAAATAA
This sequence comes from Oxyruncus cristatus, assembly GCA_013399855.1. Lineage (NCBI taxonomy): Eukaryota > Metazoa > Chordata > Aves > Passeriformes > Cotingidae > Oxyruncus > Oxyruncus cristatus. The sequence goes on from VXAY01005517.1 coordinate 3,511,034, forward strand.
TGATATCAAATCAATAGCAAGAGAATGAGTCAAAAGAAGATTGTAGTGTATGAGGATATAAGAGAAAGGAAAAAACTCTGGGAGGTGAACTGGACAAAATCCTCATGCTCCCTGAATTGGTATGAAGACAGGAGGCAGGATTTGGCCCTTGATGGTTATAATTCCCTCTTCTCGGCAATTTACTGAAGCTTTCAGTGAAATTATTTCTCAAAAATAAAGATGTGTGTGTCAGTGTAAACACTGTGATCAGTTAAATGCTAACTAGCATGGGTTTGTGAAGTCTCATTCGGTAATCTTTCAGACTCTGTAAGAGAAGCAGCTTTTGAAGTGCAAAGTATTATCATTATCATTATACGTTCATAAAACAGGCTTTTCGCCTCATTCAAATGTAAGAACACTGAAAGTGGCACACAAGGATGCCAGATCTGTGCCAGATCCTGAGCGTCTGCTGGCTCCCCCATATTCTCCTCACCCGGAGTAGTCTGAAGGGATGACAAGCTTTCTGATGTGCAGCGCCTTGAAATTCCCTCTTTAATTTCCAGCTTTCTGTGCTTGAACTGCTATGACATCTGCTTTGTTTCTGTTGACTGCTTTTAGATTATTTCCATTTTTTGAGGGAAGTCCAGCTCAGGTACCTCCGAGTACTTGATAATATCTAGATGCAGTTTAATATACTCACCTGTATGCAAAGAAACAGATACTAATGACTGAAAAATTAGTAGGAAGGGCAGAGACCACAGCGATGGGGACATGAGTTCCAGGGAATTCATGCATTCACATAGTGATGTGAAGGCAGCTGTGAGGTTGCTCTGCCTGCACTCCTGGTGAGCCAGTGAACAGCTCTACAACCTGGTCACCGATCCCAAGCCACTGAGTCCTGCTGGGAGTTAAATAATATTGACCTGGGCTCAGCAGTGTGCCACATAAACATACACTAGTTATAAGTATGAGCACTTGCTATTGTTCATTTTGAATTGTCCTTTGTTAAAAACACTGACACCAAAAAGGGAATAAAAATCAATTTCACTGATTCAAACAGGTCACCCATCCTGTCTGATATGAATTGGCCTCATGCTACATTGGAAAGGAGCTCAAAGGCAGACAGATGAACACTTGTATAGTCTAGCCAGGGAAAGCATCCTGTGTATAGGGAACAATATGGAAAAGCTGACTTTTTAATGATTTGGACATCTTGGAATACATGCAGGCATGTGCTGGGCTTCCACAGCGCTTGTAAAGTCAGCTGTGAAATTCCCGTGTCTTGTAGGAGCAAAGAACAACCTATTGCTGTTTAAACCATTGCACTTCTCCCATCTGAAACCTCTGAGAGTCCTTTATCTTTCTTCTTAAAGCAGCAGTAGCCAGCTTTTGAAAGCAGTACATCATAGTCCAACATAGCTACCTGGAAAGGAGCAGTACATCAGAGAACCTGACTGGGTTTTTTTGCTCTTCATTTTTCTTCTTCTCTTCAGAGAAAACCTGGCTATGTCAGGCTTCTTGGAATAAAGCTGTGAACATCAGAGGGGGGCAGAGAAAGGGATATTGGTTCTCTCCTGCACAGCTTTCTCACCCGCCACCATTCATGAGGGAGGTTCAGGGAAAAGGCTCCTACATGTAATCTCAATTATTGATAAATAAGTGGAAATTGATGTTTGGGCCTGGAGTTCAGTACTTGAAAATGCCGATGAAGTAAATGGGGCTATAAAATCACTGACTTAAGCATCCGTCATACTAAAGAATCTGCAAAGCAGCATGGTACAGGCACAATATATGCTTATCTCAAGGGACGAGAATAACTCTCAACAGAGCTGGGTAGGACTGAGAATTCTCCCATGGGGATTTTCAGAGAGAACATCACTGAAAGTTTGCTTGGGAACTAACTTTTTTCCCTGTGAAAATTAAAAAGGATGGGGGAAAGTTGGGGGAAGGGGAAAAAACTTTTCTTATTTTTTGTTACATTTCTTCTCTCTGCTGGAATATCATGGGCAAGTACAAAATTCTGTTTTCTTCTGCTTTCTCATACTTGTTTTTTTAGACAGCAAAGCTGCAAGAAATTCAAAAAGTGGTGAAAAACATAGCCTCAACTTATTTACTGTTTTCCATGTACCAAAAGATGCAAGCCATTCACAGAAAGCATTGAAACCTATATTTTCTGTAAATCGTATTTTCACTTTTAAAATGTATTTGGCCAAAGTTGTTACTTTCTGTGAAAGAGCATCTTCTGTAGCAAAAGTGCCTTTTTGTTGAAAAACATTCTACCAATTATAGCACTTGGGAACCTGCTGGTCCTCTTTTAACTTTTCTTTAACATCATAATTTTTTTTTTCTTCTTCTTCTTTGTCTTACCTTGATTTTAAGGTTTGTTTTGCTTACCAAATTAATTTCATGGTTTGCTCTTCTGCTTCCCATCATTCTGCCTGAGCTGCTTATTTATTAGCCAACCTTCTACATAGCTAAAAAAGATAAGAGAAAACAGAAAGGCTGAATATTTTGAAAATAAGTTAGACCTAGAGACAGCAAACTGCAATGTTTCACTCTAATGATGAGTGAGTTGCATACTGATTCCATGGATGATAGATCTCTTGAATAAGATGTGCTTTGCATTCTTCAGTGCTGTACACAACAGAAATTTAATTTAAAAATCTCACAGCAGCTCCTGTTATCTCTAAAAAATGATTTCATAGATCTGCGTAGTCTGAAAGAATTACTGACATGTTCACCTGTTCTTAATAGCTCTCAGTACTGATTCCTAATTTATGCATGCTGTTCAACTTTACTTTTATGTTTTTAGCATGTGAATTCTGACAAGTTAGGTAGTTCTCTAGCAACTTTCAGAAGCTTTAAAAGACCAAGTAGTTAATTAATTTCTGAAATGACATGGAACCCAGAGATATTTCACAAACTTCCTTCCCTGTGTCCTCAGAAAAGTGAAGTTATCAGAGAAGCCCCTGCCTCTTGAAATAAGAAATGAAAAAACTATTTTGATACAGGAAGGATAAGATAGCTTGCAAAAAAAAAAGGGGCGGGGGCAATAGTAATTAATTTTAATGTGTCTGATTTTTAAAAAAAATCCGGTTTTATATGATAATTTGAAATTCATGCATAACCTGAGCTGATTGCCAGTCATGCCATGCAAATGTTATTCTGTGTAAGCTGTGTTTTCAGCATTTTTCAATACATTTTGCATACCTGAGTGTGAGATACATACTCAGAGAAGACATGCTATTCTCCCTGAAGTCGTGCTCCCTGTCCTCTGGCTTTAACTGTTGTCACTCAATACACTTTTACAAAAACATCAAACTGTCAGACATCCCAAGTGCTGCAAAGTTACGCTGGGAGTGTGACATTTTGGCTGATTGCTTTTTTACTAACTTACTAAATGCAACTGGATGGGTGCAGGTGAGTGCTTGTGTTTGTTTTCTAGAAGACCTTGGCTGCTGGTGTGTGGAGTGCCCAATGCTTTAACTTGGCAATCAGTTTACTCAAAAGAAAAATCGTCAGCTCGAAGTTCAAAGCTGATGCTAAGAGAAGGAATGGCAAAGCTGGACTGATTGTTCTTTGTGCACCACTGAGTCAATGGGCTTGGTGGTGATTTACTGTACAGTGCTTTGCATGTGTTTGCTTGCATTTCTTATTTTTCTTCTTGTAGGCAGTTCATGATAGCAAACAAGTCTCAGAAAATTTTGAGACAGAAGCCCCACAGGTTGCCTTGGTTTGTCTGAATAAGTGGATGTCTGCATAGGATGAACACCTGAGTTTGGAAGGTAGCAGGTTACCATGTGACTCAGGGAGTCTGGGGGTCTCTTTTCACCCGTGTGCTGTGTGACTATCACAACAGCTCCATCTTGTTATTTGTCATTTCCATACCCTATGGGTGTCTTCAGCTACAGGTAAGAGAGATCTGTCAGCAGGCAGGTTCAAAGAGGAAGGTTTTGTGAAGAGGAACTAGTGTGACTGAGCTCATTTAAACTGTTTGCAGATTGTCTGAGGAGATCAAGACTGTTATGGATGTGTTTGTTCAAAGTTGCTCAATTAATAGTTTTTATTTGATCTGGTGGATAAACTGTTTGCAGAGCAGTTCAGTGTGAGTGTTCCATTGATTATTTGATATTCTGTGTTTATCGTTAGGTTTATATTCCTTGTATTATATACAAGATGCAAGATTTTTAAAGAAATGCCTCATTTATAATGTGTAATAGATCCTCCATCAGAGTAATGAGCACCAGCCCTCAGAGTTCAATAAGAGGAATAGTTAATGTATTCATGATCACATAAGAGTGTTATAATTTTCTAATTTAGTTGAGTTATCTATGCAAAGAAATGGATGGACACTCACAGTTTTCTCCTCATAACTCTTGTCCAGCTGCCTGTATCAGAGGGGAACAGAAAATGCAAAGAAGTCGTGGGGTGATTAGGAGGATTATCCCAACAATTCCTCATTTACCTTCCTAGAATGAAAAATAACGAAGAGATACTGAAAGACACTGTTTTTCCTGCTTTACTTCCACTGGTAAAGGCCAGGAAGTTAATCTTTCATTATAAAGCTTGAATAGTCCCCGTTCCCACCAAGAAAACCCTGAGAGACAGCACAACTTTGGGCATTGCCAGGCCCTGGCAGATGAGCAGCCCAAGGAATGGCTGCTCTCTTCTGGCAGAGCAGCACCATTGCTGTAAAACAGATTAGCAGCAGGCATTTTAGCCTCTTGTCTCCACAGAAATCATTGGATACCAGTATTTTACCTCACATCTCGGTCTGCTTGACCCACATAAACCTTCTTATGGGCGTGGTCATTCATCAGGAAAGGAGTGACAGGAAAAAACACTGCAGAAATGCATACATGGGTACTCTTGCATAAACACACAGAGGCAATGCCGTGCTTGGTAGGGAAACTGGTATCTCTGTGAAGTCTGGAAATCTGGGGTGAGCCTATGTGTCAACAGGGGAGAGTAGTTAATGAGTAATTTTGCTGTAGGTACTGCTTACCCCACATGACTGACTTTAAAGTTAGAACTAGGTGCCAGCCTGAGTGTGGGAATATCAGGGCTTATATATTTAGCTTGTCACTGCAGTCTGCATAGCACAGAGAAGTAGGATGAGTGCAAATATTGGCAAGGATTTATAACAGGTGTTGGTTTAATGTCAGTTCTTGCTGTGATTAAGTATCTAGTGAAGATTGGGGTTAGCGCTTTGGAAAAGATGCAGACTTTAAATTATCAACTCTGTTCTTCTATTCTGTGTGTCCTCAAAATCCAGAGTGGGCACCATGACGTCAAGGACTAAAGGCTGGTGTTCAGTATCGGTCAAAAGAAGCCACAATCAAGGGAGGGGTAGTGCTGGGTTCGGGAAAAGGTGTGTTCATACATTGCACTTGTGTTCCATCCAGCGACACCCAGAAGTCATAAATAAGCAGAGTTACCAGCAGGGAGAAGAGACTGACATCTCAAGTTTGTGCTGTGTCCTGATGGCCCAGTGCAGGTTATAGCTGTGCTTGGGGCTGTTCTTGGAGCTGAGGCCAAAGGCAGCGGAGGAGCTGGACTTAAAGCTGCATTTGAGAAGGTGGAGAAACCAGGAATGTGTGTAATGCTGCTCAGGATGACTTTTTGTGCAAGTATCAATATCATGGGTACCACAAAGGCTAGAATAACAGTTCAGTTTGGAGTAAAAGGTTATTAGTATTACTGTTTGGAAAGGAGCCGTGTATGAATTCATTTTAATTCCACATTCTGTATGGAAATGTCAGAGAAAGTGTTAGTAGTAAGGAAAGACTGATGCTTGTTTTTTCTCTAGGCACAGAAGGAGGTACCATTTCCAGAAGGTTAGTGGGTCTTTTGTCCAACAAAATGACGAATGTTTTCTTCTCTGCCTTGCTCATACAGATATACTTGACAAGTTGAATTAAGGTTGGGATTAGGGTTCAGGTTTAGGGTTAAAGTATGTATTGACCTAGTTAGGTTTCTGTGGGAAGGAAATAAAATATTAATTAAATAATTGCTACTGGTTGCCTAGAATTGAATAAGACTGGACTACGGAAAAACACACCTGTATCATTTGAGTTTATTGCTACATTTTTGGAAGCTCAGAAATGTAGGATACTACAACCCTTATCAGGAATGAGTGCCTGATGTTCAGTATTTGGCTAAGTAACAGTCCCTTGGTTGCAGTGAAAGCTGGGGAATCGAACATTTCTGAGTCAAATTTATTTCTATATTCTCTAGGGCAGGGAAATGCACGATGAGATTGCACTCATCTTAAATGCATGATGTTTGAGGGACTGATATCAGCTTCCCTCTAGGTATTGGCTCCCTGATATGGCGAAGGTGAGCACTAGGGTGGTGGTTGAGGGATTATGATTAGAGTTAAGAATTTGTGAACAGAGACATTTCTGAGTTAGGCTGAATGTTGTTTTCTATGCAGAGTGGAACAGTAGGATAAGTGAAGTTGTCAGCAGTGATGAATGACAAGTGTTTATTTTTCTTCTGGATTCTGCTCTCCTGGGTATCGTTAAGGCTACTGATAGGATTAGGGACAGAGAAAAGACGTGTTTATGAATCAGGTTTATTGTTGCAGTACTGCTGGTTTTCTAGGATAAATGTGAGTGTAAGTATGGAAGAATAGATAATGTTTGGTTTTCATGAGGGACAAATCACCTGGATTCAGATGAGGGAAGTAGTTAGGTTAAGTTAGATTTGTAAAAGAAGAATTTCTGAGTTAGGTTTATCGCAGTATTCTCGTAGCCCATGAAATCTGGGGTGAGGACTGAGATCAGTGGGGAGGAATTTGTGTTTAGATTCCCTGATTAACTGAAGCCTGGTGAAGGCTGAGTCACAGGGTAATGTTGGAAAAAAAGCATTTATGAATTGCTTTGGGTAAGTTTGCAACATTTTGTGTAAGTGATAATGTCAGTGAAGATGAATGTTAAAGCCCTTTTTTTCCTAGCATTCTTCTTCTGTGAGGTTCAGCTAATTAAATGATTAGTATTAAGATTTAGGAGGAAATAACATTTTTTACTGTGGTTTGTCGTGACAGCCTTCTAGATCTGGATGTTAAAGTTTAATAGCAGTGTCAAGGTAGTATTTGATGCTTGGGTGCCATGTGAAATTCCAGTTACTGCAAAGAATGGGCTTAGCATTAGGGCAGGATTTGGGAAAAGAGATATGGCTGAGTGAAGTTTAATGCCAAGTCCTGAAACTGCTGTATTCTGTGTAGACTACAAATAGACAAGGGGGAGAGGTTTGCATGCAGTTCTTTTTTATATTCCCATCACCTGAAGATGGTTAAAGGTAATATGGACCTGGTGTTGAAATGGGGTTGGAAAGAGCTCAAGTTGTGGCTGGATCTTCTAGCCATTGGACAGATAGTTTAAGGACTGATGTGTGCAGGGCTGATGGTCCATGTTTTATGTTGATGAAAGCAACTTTTTTCCTTTAAGACCTTAATTAATATTAGGATTTGTAAACCAAGGGATTTACAGTCAAAACATGCTGCTGAATGCTGCATGCCTAGAAACCTGGGATGGCCTCTCATATTGTGTAAGTCTGCCTTTAGTCTGAATAATGGATTGAATATACTTGAGAATAAGAGTTCCATAGCTGCTGAGATTTTAAGGAAGAAAAAATAAGGGTTCCACATCTATTCGTCCATTTTCCAGTTCCAGAAGCTATGAAGAACAGTCTCTGTAAGGATGGAAGATATCATGGTAAATTTTTATGCAGAAATCTGCCCTGTGTTTTGGAAAATTGTTTTTCAGTGAAAGTAGTAGCAACATTCTGCAACCCATATTTGCCAAGTAAACCATTTTGGTTTGATATTTGCAGATGAAAAGCTCTGACAAAGAACTGGCTATTATCACTGTTTGTTTTTCTTCATCGTTGCTTTCCTTTATTTGCTGGAAACAATTGCTCTTCTACCTGAAAATATGCAAATTTGGAGGATGAATAGGAGTTCTTTCAGTTCATGTCGAGTTGTTGAAACTGCTCAGAGATCACTTCAGAAATTTCAGTATTTTCCTCCTGCCCCGTGTCTGTATATTAGAAGATAAATAAATAGCTAAATGGAGTATATACAATTTTGACACATAATAATGAATGTCTCAAGCAGAAAAGGACTTGGTTTTTAAAATAGAAAATTAGTATTTTTCCTCCTTTATTTCGCTCAGCAGAACAAAATTTCTGGAGGACACATGTGCAACTGCTCTGCAGTTGGTACCATTTTAAAATCAAATTGGTGAAGAGTGAGACAAGACAGAAATATCCTTGTGTGTGTGTGTGAAATCATCACACTAACAGCTATTAGGAAATGGACTAAACATGTGTATAAGATGATGCAATTTTTTAATAGTTTTCAGTGCAGAAGCACAACTTTTATATTTCTCGTTTGTGTTCTACCTCTTTGCAGTATTCAAAGCATTGCCATAATTAGGAAGCACAGGTTTTTTTTTTCTCAGAGTAAGCCATAGTTAATCTTCCTGGAGTGTCTATTAAGTGGATATTGCTTCAGCTGTTGGCTGTTTGAAACCTGGCACTGATCCTAACAAAGCACCAAAGGCATGCACCAGTGGCCAGGTAATGCAGACCCCGTAGTGCCTTATTTCTCCTCTGAATTGAAATTCCTTTCCTGGACAGGTGCTCAGTCTTTGAGCTTTGCTCTCTTTTGCCTTAGAGGACTTTCATTTGGGAACTTGAATGACTTACAGTTTCAATATCCATGGACAGAATTCTTTTGAGAGAGGTATCTCTTAAATCTATTTTTAGATTAAAAAAAAATTATAGCATTAGTTTGCTTTCAGGTGTGAAAAGGAGAGAATATATTTTCTCACTTCACTTTCCTATATTCACGATTATGTCTTGTAGAACAAAATCAGACACATGTGCAGTACTCCTTAGAAAAAGCAAAGAAAGGACTAGCTCAAGCATTAATAAAAGCCATTTTAAATGCCAGATACAAAACATATTTTGGAGTGCAGTTCTTAATTCATCATTTTCTACTAGACAACTGCTTTAATTTCGGTAAAGTAAACTTACTATGTTTGAGGAGGTCAAGACTTCCTTTGGCTACCTTAGGTAAGGAGTAACAGGACAGGGAATTTTTTTTTTTTTTTTTTGACTTCTAGGTATTATCTCCAGAACAGAAAAGTTATTTTTGGACAGCTGAATGTCAACTGTGTGATCAAACCAGTGATCACAATCCATGTCCCAGCGAACAATCATATCTCCACAGAACCCTGTCTAAGGAACTTAACAGGCACTGGCCAGTTTTATCAGAATCAGGGGTTTGTGGCTTAAATCCAGCAAAACACTTAAATCCATGAGAATCTTTGAGTATATAATAGCTCCACTGAAATCAATCAGGCTGTGGATGTACTCAAGTGCTCTGCTGGATCAGTGCCTGCAGAAATGGTGACAGAACTCTACCTCTTATATTTTAAATGTGGTTTCTCAACAGGCTGTCCCTGAAGCATAATGACCAAATGGTGTTGGGAAGTATAAGTTGCTTGTGCTGTACATTGTCCGGGGATAAATTGACTTAATTCTTTCATGCTCCCTGTCTAACAATGTTCTTGGCATTAAACTAACTGGGGCAGGGGAAAAAAAAAAATTTATGGAGTGATGTACCTGATTAAAAATTCTAATTTTTAAAATATTTTTTAAATGAGTCATAAATTGTGAGGGTCATAAGGAAGGTAGGTTGATTTGCTCCTTAATTTGAAGACAATTTTGTGGATGGAAATGGAAGCTGAGGGAGTCAGGTTGCACTTCTCAGGATGTTCAAGGCACGTTGCATGGTCTGCAATGAAAAGAGAAGCCACAGGAGAAAGGGGAGCAAAGGGAATCAGATCTTTGAGACAACATGTCCCATTATCATAATACAGAGTGAAATGAAGGAGAGATTAAAATAATTGCCAGATAACTGCAGTAGCCAGGAGTTGAGCAGAGGCTAACTGGGGAGGGGTCATGTTAAAATCTCAAGCTATCTAGGTATGTCTGAAGGGATAGAGCAGTGGCAGTGGTGAGAATTGAAATTTGTTACTGTCTACCGTGGATAAAGGACGGTGCAGAAATATACTACATCTCAGTGCTGTGAAAGGAAAATAAAGAAATAGAGAAAAGGGTAAAAAGGACAGGGAGTTTCTACTTTAATTTTTGCTAAGGAAAGGCAAGGAAAAGATCATTTTCTGTGGAGTTCCTCTGGAATAAGAGTGAGAATTCCGCTCTGAGTGGTCTGTAATAAAATCAAATTGATCCAACTGGCAGAGAAGAACTACATTTGAGCAGAAAAATAGTGTGAAGGTCTTGTGCTTTTGAAGCACAACAAAGAACCACAATGGCCAAGCAGGACAATGAACAGAAGGAGAAAAATCACCACAAGTGGTAGCAGCATAAGGGTGGTTTTAAATTTGACACCTGCAAAATGGTAGTAGTAGTAATGTTTTGTTCTTACTGTTAGAAAGGGGGGAAACCATTGAAGTAGGGTGGCATAAAATCTAAGAATCAGGATTGGAGCAGACCATGTAATTTAGAGCTGCTTCAAGAGGATGCTAAATGGAAAGATGAAAATAATAGCAGGAGCTAAATTTTCTGTCTGCAAATGACAGCAGTTTCAGTAAGAGTCCTTTAAGTGCTTCTGGCAGGAAAAAAAAAATAAAAGAATTGTCTTTCTAAAAAGTGGTTTCAACTAACAATTGCATGTGTTGATAATGTAGGGAATTTTTGCCAACATATTCGGGGTGGCTACTTCTCTACAAATCACAATGCCGGTGGTGTTTCTACCTGTATCAAAGAAAAATAATCCCAGCAAACACATACCACTGCTATATTTATCATCCTGAGAACCTTAAAACAAGGTGAAGCTCGTATGCAATTAATATAATCAGAAAAAAAAAGTGTATCGTAAGTTCATTCGCTGAATCTTTGCGAGATAAAGTATTGTGAACTTCAACAAATTAAGGACAAATTAAACAAACAAAAGATTGATATTGTCAAAAGGCAAAAGATTCAGTGCTAGATTTAAAAAGAAAAGAGAAAAGTGATTGGATGTTCTAGAATGAAATTCAACTTGGATAAAATCCATCTAAAGATTTTTCCCCCTACAAATTAATAGCGTAAAAGTCCCAGACTGTGATAACTCTTATTCAGAGCTATTGTGTTTGCTAAGTGGAATGTGACAGGGATCTGAAACAGGGCTATACTACAGAAAATAATTAGTTGAGAAGTAACTTGATAATTTTAGCACTGTGAAGAATGAATGGAAATCAACCTTCACTTTAATTATGTGCAAAGGAGAAGTATAATTACCTGCACAAGATACTAATCAGAGAAAATGATAATACATTCCTCTCTTATCTAGTAGATAGCAAACTAACTTGCTTAATCTGTGCACCTCTGGTGTTTCAAAGATAGCAAATTAGTTATTGGTGAGCTATCTGTATTCTAAGGTTACCTGAATCATTTTATTCAGTCCTTGAGATAAATGCTTATGTATAAATTTTGAAAAATAAAATTACCAGCCACTATTTGAATATTTCAAAGGTAAAGGAGAAAGTCAAAATTGCTCTCTGCGGCTATAGAATATCAACGAACTGTGAAAATGCAAATGCCCCAGAGGTAAAAGGTGGCCAGGAAATGAAGACATTACCCTTGACTAATTTGTCGCAACCTTCATGTTTCCCAAACATGGTTGCCAGAGGTGGTTCTTCAGAGTCCTTGGCAAGATATTATTCATGTTTTCTACCTTCTGTAGAAGCAAAATCATGGCACTGCTCTTGAAAGTGCAACTGTGTACTTTGAAAGCGATGGTGGTCGTGGCAGACATCAAAAATCCCCTTCCCAGATCAGATGCTCATACCTAAATTAAGCGAAATCAGTGCTCCTTTGTCTTACCCATCACAGGCACAGGAGGACAAACAGGTTTGATTCTGTTGCACTGAGGAAGACAGAATTTAAAGAGGGTTTTTTCCCACGTTTCATCTCAGACATATACCATGTAAATGAGCAAAAGCCTCTGAGATTTAATGTGAAGCCCAGTAATTCGACGAGTGCAATGTTCCAGCATGACCAAGGAATTGTAGTGACTAGGCATGTTGCTTCCAACTTGTGAGAAGGCTCTGCACTAAGCTTTCTTGTAAATGCAGTAATGTTTGGCTAATAAAGCTCTATAGCAGCTGAAGGCACCTCACGCCTGTCTCTATTAAAACACTAAAGAGCAAATCAATAAAGTGAATCAGGAGATCATATAGTTATATTATGGCAGTAGTCAGAGAACATCACAAGGTCAGGAAATATTAGGAACTAGTATAGGGGCATTCCCTGTGTAATGAATATTCTGAAATCAGATCTGTAGAAATCTGCTAAATACAACAGAGCTTTGAATGTGAAGAAAATACTTAAAAAGGTAATAATTTAAATGGGATCTGTTTGTAACTTACTGAAAATATTGTGTTCAGTTTATATGAAAGTCCATTTAATCCTTGGCAAGGAGTTTCCACAGTCTGTATTTGTATTTGGTTTCATAGTTGAGAGGTCTTGACCATGTGATAATGACACCTTGTGGGTCACCTGAAATGTAGTGGTAGTATCAAAGTAAAAGATTCTATTTCAGAGTTTGCAGAGAAAATAATGAAAAAAAATTCTTAGTTGTTCCTATGTCCTCCTTTTAGTCATGAGATGGTTTATTTGTAGCAGTAAAACTGTATCCAGTCTCAATTCTGTCTCTTCATAGTGCCAGTTTAAAGAGGAGAAAAACATCCTTTGCATCACCTTCAGCTTGGCAGAGTTGCACTAGAGGTGCCTTTGGCTCAGCATGCACTTATCCAGCAGGGCACTGTCTTACAGCTCGAGTTTGTCGGTGCTCTTTAAAAATAAAGGGAAGTTTCTAAAACCAAGTTGCATTTCAGACTCAATCCATTCTGAAATTCAAAGTGTGCTGACAGAGTCGGTTGTGAATGTGGTGTAAGATCAGCTGAGACTGACATGATAGAGTTGGGGCTAGCCTAGGCATGCAGATAAGTTAACTAATAATAATTTTGAAATGTGCTCTAGACTACCAGGGTAACATTTTCAAGTTATCTTAAAATGATACATCTACAAACTTTTGGTAAAAACTAAGTATACCTTGAAATTAGTCCTATCTCGTGGAGCAGCATTGCATCATTGACCATCGCCATGTGTGGAGTGAATGCAAAATAAGGGTGAGCTGCTGGAGCCCAGAAAAGATAGTTACTAGTCCTCTCTTTCCCCTCCCTCTCTTTTTGAAAACTGTAATCATCGTCTTGCCAAGAATGTGTGTTGCTTTCTGAGCTGAGAAAAAGCTTTTTCTCCTCTTGGACTTTAACATCCATGACAAGCTACTGATGCACAGCAGCAGGTGAGGACCAACGGGAAGCATCCACTTTAATACCATACCTTTCCTCCTCCCTCCCTCCACCTCACTCACATTTAATGTACCTGCAACTTATTTTAGCCATCTCCAGTACAGATTTTTGAAGCAGAGACTATTATGTATACAATGATTAATACAATAGGGCCCTCATGCCTGCTCAGTATTTTTAGCCACTGCCATAAAACAAAGACATTCCTGAAGAATTAACACCAAATCATCAAGATCTCTGCCTTTTCCGTTACAGTAGTTGATGCCTGATGCTTCTTTGGAAGGCACTGTTATGTATTTTTATTATTATTCATATTTTACCTTTCCATCCAATTCAGAAAGAACAAAAGATTTATTTTTTTCCCAGTCATTCTTGACCGCAACGGGCAAGGAAGTGTCTTTGTTTACTTTCCCCAGTAATTACTCAGAGTGCAGTAATTTTCTGTGTTCTTTCAATTTTTTTAAAGAGCCTTTACTGCCTTTACCACTGCAGGTCTAATCCTCTACTTCATAGATGCGGAATTTTTCTTTATAGAGAGAGCCCCAGCTTTTATACTGTTCTGACACTGCCTCTCTACATCTCCAAATTCAGTTTAGATGTTTCTCCTTGAAAAAGTTATTCTTGCTGTCTGAAAATAGAACCAAATATTTTGCATTATACGTTGATCCTAGAACCAAAGAGTCAAAGAAAATAATAAACTTAATGTCTTTTTATTGCCTGTGTAATTAGTTATATGTCAGAAAGGATCATATTGCATGTGGAGTTAATTCCCTGAGCCTCATCTTAAATTTTCTCATCAACATGAAATTAATCCTATACATCCTTTACATTCCACCATCCACAACTTTCACAAACGTTTCATTGCACATGAACTTCTCTTCTGAATCTTCTCAGACTTACCCCAGTGTCAATTATGAATCACTGTACCCAGTCCATGTTGAAGAGACCAGATTGGCAGCCTGTGTATCTTCTTCCCTTTTGACAGTTTTGTGCTTGATATTTGTAGAGCCAGGGATTATAAACTGGTGTGGGATATATAAATGTTACGTTACTTTTTTTTCTTCATGTAAATACTTGGCACCTTTTCTTCTTATAAACTCAGTCTGTAGAATACTGTCAGTCTGTTGGATTTCAGGGTTTTGGGAGATGTAGTGGTCTCTTTTTTCTGAGTCTGATAACTTCATATGTTCTATAGTGTGTGATGTCCTGCACAGCCTGAAGGGGTAAAATTACAAGAAGGGAAAAAAAAAAATTCAGTGGAAGCAATCAGGAAAGAAGAGTATTATCCAAAGCAGCATGAAGGTGGGTGTATGTCCTTCTGAGCTGTGTCTGTCATTGAAAATAAAACCTCAGATTTATTTTATGAGGAATAAATGGGGTTGATAACATGAAAGACGAAATAGGAAGTGAGAAAGAACCAGGGGGACTTAGAGAAAATAGAAGTGGATAATGTAAAAAGTATGAGATGTACATTTTAGCAAGGAGAATTTAAAACCAACATTCAGAAAACATTCCTTCTGGTGACAGCAGTTCTGAAGGTTATGGATTTACAGTCACTGCAAATTTTTAAAAACAACGCAGATAAACATCTGTCAGGAATGTCTTGGGTGTGGGGTGTGTTTATTCCTGCTTTAGGCAGTGATACCATATGATTTCTCTGGATCTGCTTTATGTGATTTATTAAGCTGGGAAGTAAACGAGAGGGGAGACTAGGGGTGAAGAACAAACAGAATTCAGAAGGCACGGAGAGAACAGTTTATTGAGTGGCTGTGGTGGCACAAGGACTGATCAAAGCCAGATATAGCAATGAGAAGACCATCATAGAAGAAGAATACAGTGTCAGTTTAGAGTCCCAGTTTTAGAACTTTGTAGGAATGTCATGGAGAGATTGTGGTGCATCTGTATGCTGCTTTTCCTCAAGTTTTTCCTTATGGTTACTAACAAACAACTTTGTGCTACTTTGTACAGTTTCCTTTTTGTCTCTTATATGGTAAAATCTGTCCCCTTCCTCTGTGTTCTTATCAGCACTAAAGTGAGCTTGTATAGCTGCTTTCAACTTTCCATGCACAGAAACAAGTTTTAAAACATCCTTTCATTATCCAGTTGTATGGAATACATCACAACTTTTGCTCTTCCTTTCATTGTTATCCTCCTCCGCCAAACAAAGTGTTTTTCCTCAGACCCGCTTCTTGTCATCATCCCCTATAAAAGCAGAGTCAACACATTGCTATGTATAAAAAGAGTCTTTCATTTGGATGATGCAAAAGATACATATGTGTACGTGTATCCGTTGAATAACTGCTTGTTACATGGAGAGGTAAGCAGGCAATTAACCAATTTAATGCACAACTGGAGGTGCTGACTGAACTAAGGAGCGTATGTTCGGATTTTTGAATGTATACAAATTTGACACAGATTGGAAATTTTACATCTGATGCCGTTTTATATCATTGGCTATGGGGAAAAAATAAAAGCAAAATTCAAGCTGTTTTCCAGATTAGATAAACAAACCCTTGGGCTCTTGTAGTAAGGCTTTAAGACAGGGTGGAAAACTCTAGAAATTACACTATATAATGGGTTTGTATGCAATTTCTCATTTCAGTGAATCACAGATGATAGTGGGACTTCTTATCACCACACTTATCTGCTGCGAATACAAATGTATTAAGATGAGTTACTGTGTAATTACGATTGCTCCAGACAGATTTATTATGAAGTTACCAGATTGTTACCCCTAAAAAAGCCTGTCTTATTTCATGATAATTATGCAAACTGGTGTCATTTTTGTGCACAAGTTCTTAACTGATAATAAAGCAGGCGCTCTGCCAGTTTAAATAAGCGGTAGAAATTAGTTACTTTCCAAGAAAGAGGAAACACATGATTGATGCTCTACAAAATGTTCACCTGCAAAACATGCAGGTGAACATTTTAGAGGATGATTTTCAGATACAGGAAAATGACACAAGGTTACACAATACACACACACAAAAAAAAAACCCTAATGAAGTACTTTGAACTGGAGGGCATCACACTTATATGGTGTTCTTAAGTTTTGACTTTTAAACACTTTTTTTAATTAATAATTTATTTCAGTGTTTTATGTGGGCGACACTGAGGGTTATATCTCAGTGTAGTTATTCTGCAGTGTTTTCTGTAAACTAAACTGGAATTTATTTAGTCATCCATACTGAATTCCTGTTTCATAACAGCTAAATTAAAGCTTCATGAGTGGAAGGGCAGCGTTTCTAAATCAAACTCAGTGTCTGGCTCCATGGAATTCATCACCAGTTTGTCAAGAGAAATAACCAGTCCAAAATTTTACCAGAAATTCAGAGTGAATCTGTGGAATCTGGAAGAGATTTGTCACTTTCTTTCCTGTCATGCTGTGTTTTCACGTTCCTCTGCTGCCAGCTTCAGCTTGTAAAAAGTGTTGAAGTACCACGAGAAAGTCTGTCTTGACAGTTTGACTAACCTGACCAGATGTGGGTAATATTGGGAATCTTGTGCTAAACCTGTACTAAAACATTTTTCCACCAAATTTTGAAAATCAAAGAAGTTAGAAAACAGTCGAGATGGCAGTCCGGGGAGGACAACCTTTTTCTGATGCTTATCCACATGCTCCCTTCAAGACCTTGGGACTTTGCCAATTACTGCTTAAATCTGTATTCATGTCCTTTCGTAAAAGTTAACATCTGGTGCTGATACTGACTTTTCCAATGACTTTGAGTATAACATAGCTTTCAAAACCTCATCACTTTTCAAAATAATATAAATAATTAACCTAAGAATTCATTGAAAATACACAAGGACACAACATGCCAAAAAGTGGTGTGAGTACTGACAGAATAGATATTGAAGAAAGAAAACATTAAAAAAAACCAGCAAGGAACCATTGCCATCTGTCAGGTCAAGTCAGGATGAAGACTCTGAAATCAGCAAAAGTATAATGGGAAATATCTGCCCCATCTTTAAGGAACTCATCTTGGCCTCACTGAGTATCTGCCATGGGTGTTCATCTCACTGCTAGGGAGAATGTGACAAGTGACATCATGACTTATTCACAGAAATTCCGTGCCATTTAACAAGGTTAATGCAATCGGGAATGTCCAATATCAACAGTGCCAGTTTCCCCATATTTTTTATTATCTCCAAATTCACACTCTACATATTGTCAAAAGGCAATATGTCCAAAGTTTGTCTGTGACCAGAAAGAAGGATTTGTTAATTTGTTGCTCATTGTTTAGGTAGAAATCCACAATAGTCTTGCATGTCATTTTTGCTGTGCTGCGGAGTTTAAGTTCTTAAGTGGTTTTCCATATTTTGTAAACCAGGGATTCAGGTCACTTTGACTAAATGGTAGTTTTGATATTACTCCAAATTCTGTATGAACAGAGCTCCCCGAAAGCCTCTGGTTCAGCTCACGAGGGTGTAAGTGCAGTGGGCAGTGAGCATTCATCTGTGCAAGGGGGACGTGTGGCATTGCTGAGGTCACCAGGAGCTGTAACCTGTTGTCATAGGGAACACAGGCACCTTTTAAGAATCAAAAGCACATCTCTAAAAAAAAAAAAAAAAAAAAAATGTCATTATTCATTATTTAGAGAATCCATAAATAATTGACTCTTGGCTAGGGAAGTGGGGGAGGGTTTCATTGCAATTGCATTTTTTTTGTTTTGGTAGGAGAGAAATGTATCTCTCTGAAACGGGCTTGCTAATGTATGGATCATATACAGCCTGTTCGCCTTGAAGAAGTAATAAAGCCAAGCATGTCTTGCTACACACTTTTGTCACCTGCAGTATTTTCCACAATTTTTCTCCCTGATAACTAATCCCAAATCCTCTTTGCTGCTTTTTAGACAAGTCATGCTGAGTTTTTTCCTTCCACGATAAAAGAAAGCTATTTGAAAACAAAATGAAGTTGTTTATAGTGGAAGAATATTTTCTGCATTGTATTTTCTGATACGTTTTAAGTTGAGAGTCTAAAGTCCTTTAATTTCTTGGAGAATA
Source organism: Oxyruncus cristatus (assembly GCA_013399855.1). NCBI lineage: Eukaryota > Metazoa > Chordata > Aves > Passeriformes > Cotingidae > Oxyruncus > Oxyruncus cristatus. The sequence continues at coordinate 3,529,402 of VXAY01005517.1, forward strand.
ATGTTGCAGATTTAGTTACATTTTTGTATATAATTAAAATTTATATATTTGGAAGTAAACACTTGCCAGCTTATCAAATAAGACATTACTTTGATTAGATTGGAATTCTACAATTGTCACATCTGTCTATATGCTGAAATCTTTATCTACTGGACATGCCCAGCAGTATCAACTACCCTCTAAATATAATTCTGGATACTTGTGCAGGGCTGCCTGTGTGTCTGTGTTTCTCCAAAGTAACACAGCATGCTTGAAAGGAGGCTGCACCCATTGTGCTCAGCAGAATGTTTTGACAGAGAGAGTTCCCACCGTGTATAGAACTTTAAATTGTGTTTTAAATTAAACTAAGCCTTATGTTGGTGGCAAGGAGACCATGTTGCTGAAAAGAGACATCATTTGTGACAAAAGCATTACAGACGTTGAATGTCAGACACTGTAAAACAGTTTCCCTTCTGCTTTAATTGAGTGCTTTCTCAAACAGCTGAACCTCAAAGGAAATCACAGTGATTCCCTAAACTTTATTTACAAAAAAAAAAAAAAGCCTAAACTGGGAGTTTTTTTGAGGATCCCAATTTAAATTATTTTTCTAGGCTGTGATAAGGAAGACAAAATAGTTACCAGGAACAGCAGTGGGAATGAATAACAAGAGCCAAGGGCATTTGAGGTACCATTGTGGCTGTATCTGTACTGGGTCTTTTAAAATACTAATTTAAAGAAGGTGAAGGAAATTCACCACTTTCCCCCTACACACCCCCCCACCCCCCACCCCGCCTCATTCCATTGCTTTTAAGATCTAAATTCCCCATTTCCATTGTGTGCACATGCATTTTTTTAGCTTGAGTGATCACCTGGCATCCAGAGATCAATGGGAAGTGTTACACAACCATGTCATTACACATATTTCAACAAGCAGATGTTGGTAAGAAGAGTTCTCTGACCAGTTTTTGAAGCTGTTGTCAAAATGTGGCTTAAACATCAGAAGAACATTCTGCGAATTTACATAACCTCTACAAAGCCTGAAAAATTAATTTATGGTGAGCATCACTCAGTACTCATTTCCAGGGGAGAAAAAAAAACCCCACCCAACTCTTTGAATGTCCTTTTCAGTTGAGCTCGTATTTATAAAATTGCAAAGATAATAATGAAGCAGATTAAAATTAACAGCAACTGCATATGTGCAAGTGCTGCTTCAGATGAATACACTACAGAAGTCACAGTGAATTAGAACCACGGGGAATGCAGCAGCCCAGGACTGGAGTGGGATATAGTGGTGTCCTCCTTGGGGCTAGGAGCTGAAAAGGAAGATTGCTGCTGAACATAATACTGCTAATCTCTGCAGATGGGCAGTACCCTTTGTGGTTTTATGATGCAAACATCAAGGTCTCATTCACAGAATTGTTTCTTACCTGTTTTCTTCTTCCTCCAGCTGCTCAGTTTTCAATATGTCTGAGTTCAGTGCAAGAAAAAGAAATATCTAATTTGTAAACTTCAAAGTTGAGTGTTAAATTCAAAGTGGTGACAGAGAGGAGAACACGTTCTGATCTAGATTAGTACTGTGTTTTCAGTGTTTTTAAAAACCTGAAAAGAAGTATGATTCAGGTTTGTTTTCCCAGGGTGAAAATATTTCATAAACTCTGAACCGAAGTGGTAAAATCCTTATGATGTCTCCTGAGCCTGCCAGGTGTTTCTTCCATTTTGAACCTGAGTGTCAGAAGAATTAATTTTTTTATTTTTAAGACCAGAAGGGGTTAAATCATCTAATCTGACCTTCTAAGTAGCACAGCTATGTATTTGGTTACTCTGAAAGTCCAATAAAATATGCATCATTTAAACTTGCATTTCAAAAAGATACTGAAACCAGGTTCAGAAGGTGCCCAGGTCAGGTTTGTGTCTTGGAAACCAACCCAGAGGGATAGATATCTCTGTGTTTGAATTCTGCATCTTCCTTCTTTCCTCCCTGAAAATGCAAAGGAGTTCAATGTGTAAAACTGTGTTAGCTTCTTTGCCTTGAACACAGAAGGACAAGAAAATTAGAATTTCTTTCCAGTGCAGTAGAAGAAACATTTTGATGTGTTCCAAACGCTAAAATGTCAGGGATAAAAGGGCTTGCTTTGTTTTTAATCCAGAAGAGAGTTAGAAAACTTAATATTAGCAGAACTGCTTTTGTGCATTTTTAAGCACTTCAATAAATGTGTTCTTGATTGGATATAAACCTTCCCCTGTAGTGTTTGCAACCCAGGAGAATATTAAAGTAAAAATCTCTTTAAAAAGTTAGAGGACTGTAAGTGATTTTACATATATTTCAGTCTTTAGGGTCCTCATTTTTCTGACTCATATTAATTTTATTCCATATTTATAGCTTAAGTGAGAAGAGAATCAAATTCAAGAGGTCCATAACTATGTATAAATAATTACTGTTTATGAATATTACTGCACAAATTATAAAGAGGATGGCAAATCAAGAGAGATGAAGTGAAATACTCTCCTGAAAGGTATCTAGGTATTTAGCTCACAGTGGTGCATCAGAAGGGCTTATAGAAGTGTAGGCAGTTTTTGCATTTTTTTAGTTGTCTATTTATATGCAATTATAAATAGCAATTAAGCCTTTTAGAGGTCATTCTGCCATCGAATTTCAAGCATTTAGCTGAAGAGCTTGTGTGAGCAAGGCAGTCACTGCTGGCTTCTTGTATAACCTCGGAGATAAACAGGCACCTTTTGCTGAGCTCTGTCCAACCGAGGCTGATCTGGCGGCTGGAGCTGCAGCCTCTTCCGTGTGGGAATGGGAGAAGCCCAGAGGCATCGGTGCTCTCAGCATCAACACTTCGGGTACAGTATGAAACCACTTCATTTGGCATGAGTAGGAGAACTGAAAGGAAATTACTTGTTGGACCTTGGTCTGCTGGAAGTTAAAGTTTCTTCCTCCTTCCTGCAGGGAGTCCAGTGGCCCTTGAGTATCCAGTGCAGGAGCTGAGGGCTGTGATTTCAGCAGGTGCTGTGGGCAGTGCTCATCTCATGCTCCTCTCAGCACTACCTGAGGCCGTGCAGAGTGGCACAGGTATGACAGGCACAGCTACAGTCATGCAGATATATATTCAACTGCTTTCAGCAACCTAGGCAGTGCCAGCCTGGTGTGGGGAGCACTTACAGTATTCAGCTCATTAGCTCGGAGGCACTTCAAGTATCATTCACACCTTTGCACTTGTGCCACGCATTTTTTACGTGTTTGCTGAATTTATCCTTAATTAAAACACTGGGAAATCTTATTTCGGCCTGCAGGTAGGGATGTAGTAAGTGGTAAAGCTGAGAGTAAAGGAGTTTTGTGCTTTGTGCCCATTCTCTAAAGCAGTGCGTGAACTTGGACCAATTTTCACCCAAAATGTAGGCTGCTAATTTCCTTCATCTGTAATAGTTACTTGTTTGGAAGATTTTCTTTAATGAAAGGGCTCTCTAAGGGTTTCCACTACTCAGGGCTAATGTTTGATTTTTAATTTTTTTACTTTAAAGACTCCATACCACATTTATTTATATATAAATGGAACTCAGGCTGCTGAATGCTGTCTCGAATGCTTTTGTCTTACAAGAAAATCTCCTGTTCTCATCCTGCTTTAACTCAGTCTAAGTTTGCAAATGGTGATGATTTCAGGCAGGAAATAAAATGGACTGTGGCCCTATGAGCCTTAATTTCACTGAGCAGGCCACGGCACTATGAGCCAGGAGTCCAGAAACAGAAGATTCTCCCCTATCTCTCAGTAATAGATTGTTTATTTCTTGTAAATTTGGATTTTTATGGAGGTACTACTTAAGGCAAGATTATGATCCTTGACAACTGGAATAACTACTTACAACCATCTGGGAAACACCCGTGAGGAAGAACAGCTGACCACAGAGCACAGGACGAGAGGAAGGGGTAGGGATGGGGGCACTGATTTTTCCACCCTCCATATTTAATACCATTTCCAAGTCTCTCAATATCCCAAAAGAAGGAGGTTTTATCATGCAGTAGGTTGGTACAGAAAGGTTACTCTCAGAGGCCTCTGTACCTCTAAGTTTCTGTAGCACAGTTATGGTCACGTGGCATTGTAAAATGGCTGGCTGGCACACATGGAGAAAACACTCCTCAAATATTAACAAGTTTAAAATGTATTTAATACAGCAAAGACCAGTAAAGTTTGAAAATGGATGTATAAATATTTATGAAATTACAACACAAATAAATATTACAAAAGCTCATCTGATTAAGACAAGAGCTATGACAATTCTTGTGAATTTTTAATATTAAAATAAGCATTACATTAATGAGTCTTCATTATATCACTAAACATTTTACTTTGTTTTCTGTAGAGAATTTTATTTTTACTTGACATACTTTTTTTAGTGTCTAAAAGGCTCTTATGACATTTGTAAATGAGGCAAAACATATGGAATATAAGAGTTAATTCTTTATATTCATCACTAATTCAGACTAATTTATCATAAGGGAAATAATAGGGGAGTAATATTTTTTTAAAAAATTTACATATAAATAGGTCTAAATCACAAAATTAGGATACAGATTTTAAATACTCTAGAGTCCAAACTGACTGAATGCAGGGTTTCACTTTAATTTGTTATAGCATAACAAAGACAAGAATTTTTTCTTTTTTTTTTTCAAAAAAATAAAAAAGAAACATTCTAAGAGTTCAGGGATGCCAGAAATTGGAGATTGCTCTGATGTATTTCGAGTAGATTGTGTGGAACCAACAAGTACAATACATTTGAAGCCAGTTCTTTTGTGCCTTAGGAACTGAGTTTTTCATATCGTAGCCTGGTTTTGTCCCACAGCACACAGCATTTGTGTAGACTGTAATCCATGTGTTCCTTGTGTCAGGGAAGAGAATGAGCAGCTCTGGTGCACAATGAGAGCTGGGAGCTTGGCATTTCTTGGTTCTTAACTTAGGTGCTAAGTTGTCTGGATGGCTTTAGGTGGGATGAATCAGTAAGGTCAATTTAGGTGGGAGCAGTGGATGTAAGGAAAGGGTTTGCTCTTCAGAGTGACTGTCCTTGGACATTCAGCATTTCCTTTGCACTTTTCCTCGCTGGGTACAGTGCATTATGGTGATATTAGAGCTGGGTTTGCAGTGAATATATTTGTTTGCAGATGTATTGGACATCTGATTTTTAGCTCTACCATGATAATGTGCACAGTAATGTGATGAACTCAGGAGTGATTGTGATCAAGTATTTATATATTCCAGCACAAATGGAGTTTGGCATTCTTTTGGCTTCACTAGTCTGACTGCAAGGGAATGAGAAGCTCCTGATTCTGCCTTTCACAGTGATATGGGCTGTTCACTCCTCAGTAAACTGTATCAAGTAAGTGCTGGATCAGCAGGGTGATCCTTCTCTCATTAAAAGTGATCTTTTGCAAACTTCTGTCCATGTGGGTCAGGAAAAGAGGCATCTTTCCATAGCAAGACCTACCATAACACAAACAGTGCATTTCAGACAGTTTCTAAGTAACATTCCATTCAGCAGCAAACCTCCTCATCCTGTCTTACTGACCCCCAAGAAACCTGCCTTGAGGCCACTGGCCTTTGTGCTCATGGAAAGAAGGTGACTCAGGGTAGCAGTGTTGTTAATCCTCCTGCATTTAATATGGTGGAGCTCATATTGCATGTGGTGTTTCCATGTGTGATATTAATTCAAAGCATTATGAAGAAGAGGTTGGGCAGCCCAGTGCAGGTGGTGCTATCTTCTTAAAAGCATAATCTGATACAACACAGTTGCTTTAACATTTTTGTTTGGAGTATTACCCATATTTTTGTCATATCCCCGGGCCATGTCTTCTGTATAGGAATTTACACTACAGTGCTTCCATTACTGCGGTTCCATCAGGGAGCCCTCCAGTCATTTACTGGATTAAGCAATATATTTGAAAGCCCAGGCTTGCCCCAGTGCACAGCTTCTCTGTTAGTGTTTGCACTGTGCCTTCACAGTGGTGTTGTTAGAGTGGTTCACATTTCTTTAGCGGACAAAGGGCATCAGTTCTGTGAATTTTTCTCAAATCTAATGCTGTGTTAAGACCTCATCTGCCATTAGATTTATGCACCCAACTAAGCACAGCAAATACTGATGCTCTCTGTGCGTGGAATAACAAACGCATTTCTTCACAAACATTCGAATTTCTGTCAAACATTTTAGCACATTTACTTTCTGCTTTGCCCTCCCTCTTTGTGCATTTTTTAAGCAAATTAACTCAGAAGAAAAAAGTAGTTTACAGATCAAAAGGAAATGTTGAATTATACACTTTCTTTTTCTCTCTCTCCCAAGACTGGTAAATGCCTCTGCTCAAATAGAAACTTGAATGCTGCCACATTTTTCACACTTCTCCACTGATCCAGTTCCAGTGTGATTATCTTATACTGTTAGTGCAGGAATGAATTTTACAAGGAAGGCAAGGACCAGAAATCTCCCTATTCCACAGAAGAGGTGAGCTTCTTTAGGAAGCTGGCTGACCAGTCCAACCTGAAGATTCATATTGGTTGTAGCCTCTCTTGCCTTTTCTTTACTCTTCCTACTTCTTGGAAACATCAGAGACCTCTGGTGAATGTTGATCTTTTTGTGATATGCCAAGAAGTACAGCTGGAGCTGAACACTGGAACGGACTAGAGTTGTGCCAAAAGTAGAGCAATGCCCCCAATCCTTGCTTTGCTCTCAGATCAATTTCTGTAGGGTGTCCACTAAAACAAACCAAACAAAAACTTTTTCAGGCTTTTGAGTTGCAGAGTTATGAGGTACTCTAGATTTCTCCTTCATCTATGTTCTTTTTAAAAAAATAAAAAATCTTTGTGCATAGCATCACGGTGAGTGATAAAGACCTGAAAAGTAGGAGCCCTGCTGTGCTTTTCTCTTCTTTCTCAAGCTGTTCCTAACCTGACCTCATCCTCTGTCTGGCACAGCTCTTCAGAAACTTTTGGGGCCCCAGGTAAGTATTGTACTGAGATTAGCTAAATCCTATATTTCAGGCTAAACAGCTAATGACACCGGGCTATGAATTGAGGGAGGGAAGAGGGACGAGTAAGATGAAGACTCATATTTGCTCTTCTTCCACATCATTATTTTTTAATTTCCAAATCTTCCTTTGTAATGAGAAGTGATTCACTCTGGTTTGAATAATGTCAGCAGACATAAGGTGGTTTCTAGCCCTCAGATCACTGCAGTTTCTCACCTTTTTCCGGTCTTTCTCTTTCTGGAAGAGAACAGCATGTCAGGAATATTGGCTTTTTAGGACAATGATTTTACTATCTGGAGAATGAGGCTAGTACATGGCATGCTGTTTTTCATAAAGTATTTCTAAGAGCCTCCTAAGAAAGGACAATATGTTATTTTGTCCGAGCATGTTGGAATAAGATTTCCTGGTGTGTTACTGCTCCAAAACATAATAATGACCCTAAAGAAATTATTACATTTTTTGGTTAATTTACATGTAAATAATGTCAGTGCCTGAGCTCCAGAAGCTTCTATAAAAATTAAAAAATTAACATTAAACATTTTATTTGGAAATAAATCAGAGGCCAGAAGCCAAGGACTGAACACATTCACAGATTCTCTTATGCTGGCCTTAATGTAACTTCTGATGCTTATTTGAAGTAATTGGGTCTGCTGGAAACCTTCCAAAATATTTCAAGGGGCCAACAGAAGAATTGGCTATGCTGTGTCTAAACTTTAGTTACAGAGCCTTAATTCTTAGATGTCTAAGTATTCTAAAAAAAAAAAAAAAAAGAAAAAGGAAAAGATTTTCTTAGAACTCTTCACTTGGTCTTATTAAAATAGCACTTCTCTGTAGAGACGAGTTAATCATGATTGCCAGACTAAAGATTCTGTTAAACATAAAAGCTGTCACAGCCCTTGTAGTGAACTGCAGCTTAGAGAGAAAAAAAACTGAGATGATGCTGTTAGAGAAAAGGTTGTTCAAATTGTACAGACACCCATCATAATTCGTGCTAATGATAAACAAATATGCAAGAGAATGAGAAGAAGATCAGCAAAAGGCAAAAGAGTTCCTGACATGCTGTTCTCTCTGTCCAAATATGCTCAAAGAGGGAATCTGTGCCTTATCTAGAGGAATGCCAGAGATGTTAAAAGGTAGAAAAAATAGATTTGCTGCAGTTAGCTGAGCTGGTATCATGATTACTCTGTCTTATCTTTGAGCAGCTCTCCTCTACCGCAATGTCTTCTTCAAGATCAAATGCCACCAAAAAGCATTGCTTCTGGGGTGAGATCAGTCTGCTGATTGTTCGGTTCTACAAAGTACAACAGCACGAGAACAGAAGTGACTTGACATCTAATTTACTCACACGAATAGCCATGCATTAACTGACTGACAATTTCCCTTAGGCAACAGCAGCTGGCTTACTAGCTGTAGACTTCCTGGTTTTGCTCTGTTCACCCTTCTGAAATCAGCCAGACTTACCTGGATTTGCCTGTAGCAGGAGATCGCCCCAGCCATGGTGGATGGTGCTTTATCTTTTAATGGGCAGATATTAAATCGTTACATTACTATGACTCCTTCATAGCTCCTAAAATTCATAGGAACCCTGACACCTCTTCAGAAATCTACTTGTCTAAGCCAAGGAGTCTGGAGAGACATTAGGTTGAGAACAGACTTTGACTGACTGGTCTGGTTTTGTCAAATACTATGGAAAGTGTTATCATGAAGAGGCATCGCTATGAGCTGAGTGGAACTACATTTTATATTGTATAGAAGGAAAGATACACCAGAATACATCTGAGGGCTGATCAGTAAGAAGTCATTTTACAGGGTTAGTATTTCCAGTTAATTTTATATTCAGGTTTGAGAAGTGCTGCACTTCTTGCAAAAGGAATCGTATAAGAGCAGTTTTAAATACTACAAAAGAAAGGTGAAAAAGGCAAATTGCACTAATCCAAGTTTGAAGAGCCCTTCTTGTGATCTTTAGGGACTGAATCCCAAAGAAAAGATCAGCTTGTGACTGAGTTCTGAAACAGGGTTTTCTCAAGTGTCTACTCAGAGATGCAGAATGAATCCCTCCAGAAAGGAGTGAGAATGTGCCAAGCAAAGGGACTTGTCCTAATCAGGCTGAAGCTTCTGGGGAACATACAATGCTTTCTGTGCTCATGCAACAAGAGCAGGATAGCAAATTCAAACTAGTGCAGCAAAGGAGAGCTTAGACAACCACCTCTGACGAGTGTGCTAAGCCTGCAAGAGCTGGCACAGAGTACCCCGCTCTAAGAAGGTGCCACAGCAGACTGTCGATCAAAAGTTAGGCTGGCAGAAACGAGGTGGCGCGTATTCTGCGTGAAGACATGAGGAGAAAGGAGATACAGTTTGTGGAAAAGGCCACTTGCCATCACTTAGTAAACAGCAAGTGTGAAAATTAGTATGAATAAGGAAGTTGTTTTAGTTTGCTGCACGCTGCACATGCGTTTTCCGGGAAGTTAAGCCACCATCACTTACACCATTACAGGATTTGTGTCACAATGTTTCTCTCCTTTGGTCCACCCCAAAAACATAAGTGGTGATGACAGTGCTTTGACCCACAGTTACATTAGTTTTGTCACGCTATTTGTACAGCGCTTTGCCTTGAAGGGTGGGATGGGACAGTACTTTGGGAGAAATAGGTTTTACCAAGAGAAGGAAGATTTCTGTAAGATCTTGACCTCATGTGTGTATCAGGGTTTGAAACAGCGAATTCTTCTCATGTCAAGGCATGTGCACAACTGTGCTGCAAATCACCATTGCCATTTATTAAATTGGGAGTAAAATAATCAATAGCAGCTCGCTGTAGTTAAGGAAAAAAGTTTTCACATCTGTACTGTCTTTTCAAGATATACTGTATTTCCCTCACGCTACTGGGCCACCAAAGGTGTTCAGACCCACTGTGATAATTACCACTTCTCTGATTGCCTTCACTAAATGTTATGTTTTTATAATTACAATTTTAATTTATAATTTAGTTTATAATTTTACCATCTTTTTAACAAGGGAAGATGGAGGAGTATGGCAAAGGATAAGAGTGTGTATGCATGTGATTGCTCATGTATACGTGTGTGGAGAGAGATTTTATTAGATATTGCTGTCATATCTATAATGTGACACTTCAGACCTGAACCTGCTGGGTGCCTTCAACTCCTACAACTTGATTTTTCAGAGGTGGTGACTCCCTGTGGATCTGATTGATTCCTGTGGAATTGTGGCTGCTCAGCACCTTTGTAAAAGCTGTCCCCTGCTGTCAGTGGTGAAGGTGCTCAGCACCTTGCCACATCAGGCTTCTGCCAGCACATTTTCAGTTGTACATACTGGCTAAGCAACGCCAAAGATGCCAATGGCCTTTTCAGTGTTTGTCTCAGTCCCACACCACCCAGTGAAAGGTAGTTGTTCCTGAATAGCTTGCAGCTGGTGATGAATACTACAGTTATGATAAAAAGTTCAGGAATATATCCTGTCTCCTTTTTTTTGTCCTATCATTCAGATACCCTGTATAGTAATTCTCTTCTCCTTACTGTATCTCTCAAATGTCTTCCATTCCTTGATGTTGAGTGCTCTTTATAGTATTATGTCAGTGATCCCCTTACACTGCATATCTGCTCCTCGTCCTGCCTCTCGAATACTTCTTATAATACCGCATCTCCCTTCCCTGTAATCTTTCCAAGATACTTATAATGCTCCCTTTCCTTGTCATACCTTTCAGATGCTCAATATATTATAACCTGAACATTTCTGTGCTCATCTAGCCAGAAAGATTGCCAACGCTCTGAATGACAAAAGTGATCTAAAGAAAGAAGATGTAGTGAAAAAGTAAAGGTTACATCTTACTGCACTCAGGAAGGATCAGTGTGGCTTTTCAGGTCTACCAGCCAAGCAGGGACAGCAGCTTCATTTGTAGTTCCAATTTGCCTGGCAAATATCATGAAATTTCACAGTTCTGGCCATTGTGTTACAAGAAACCAGTACTGGCAGCATACAAGAAAAGCTAGGCATTGAGATAATTCACTGAAAGGATTTTCCTGTCTATCAGACAGAGAATTAAATTTCCACTAGGTAGGAAGTTGTATATCTTCATTCAAACTATGGAAATAGTTCTCCACAGCTTCATTTGGCAAAACATGCTCAGAAAGACAAATTCTCTGCAGTCTCCTCTAAACCAGTGGGACTATGTTGAGTTAAAACCAGCCCCCAACTCGAGCTAAACAGTTCTGCAAGTTACTTGACTAAGCCTGTTTCTTGAAATGCAACTCCAGGATTGCTTGTGCAGCCACCGAGAGAGATGTGGCTGTATCTCCCTCCACCTCCCAGTCCTCCCTCCCAGTAGTTTGCTGTGTGCCTGGACACGTTGCCATCACACGTGGTTAAAGCAGAGGGAGGCGAAGTGTGGAGCCCCAGTGCATCTTCTAACAGGGAGGAATGGGAGCTGTAGGCGTGTGCCACTTCAGCTCAGTCAAACACAAGAAAGGGAGGTATTTTCAATTTGTATCCAGGGATACTGCAGCAGGGAACAGTGTTTATTTTACACGTGTAGTCTCTCCAGTTATACAGAAACCAAAAGTCATAGACAGCATATAAATACCTGAATATTCAGTGACAGTGGCTCCACAGTGTGTGGTATCTGTGAGCACTTTGGGTGGGAACTCCCTCCTGCTGTTTACAACTCCTGTGCCAGGCTTTGGTGCATGTCCACTGCCAGCTTTAGCACAGGTGGGATGTGAGGCTCGTTGTACCAGGATTTACCAACTTCTGGTGGATATAAGGATGAATTTCACAGTCCCCAGGGGACTCTGGGCTTATCATACAGACACACATGTACACCATCTCTGATGGTGAAGTACAGAAAGAGAGGTCAAAGCAGCAGCTGCCCACCTCTCTTTCCCAGATAGTGCTTCTATTTCTGCCCCTCTGTGTTGCCCTCCCTTTCGGTACCAGGGGAGGGTTTCACTATTCTCTACTGTAACATCTTCCAGAAGTGATCTTTTCGCCCTCCATGGTAGTAACAGGTGACTACCCCAAGGCAAACCCGTGTTTGTGGATGTGAGTGTTACTGCATCAGGGCCCCACCACCACCAAGGCTGCAGACACCCTGCTTGCAGCCTCCTTAGGCTTCATCAGGGGTTATAGGCAAACTAAATCAGAAAATAATGTTAATAATGATATTAGTAATAATAACAACTCTTCTCTTTTTCACGTACTTTTATCTCAAAATTTTAGTTGAACCAATCCACCCTTGTTTAAATGATTGTCAAACCGAAATTTTTATGTTCATTGGATGTTCTGCTGTTATCTCTGCTAAGCAATGCAATACCATCATCACTTGCTCTGAGGCTGACAGCTTCAGTCCCAACTCTCCCTCATATCTCAAGTTTTTCTTTTCTTCTTGGCCAGTGGTGATATGTTTCTGTTTTACTCTTTCCTCATCCATCATCCATCAGTGGATAGGAGAATGCTCCCTATCCACTCTGCTTCTTCCATCAGTGTGTTTTGCTGCATCTGCTTTGAAGTGATGATACAGGAGTTGTCTTATCAGAGCCTGATTATCCTTTTGCATGGAGGTAGTACCATTTGGATGGGCTCTAATCTCATTAACACTACTTTCCTTGTTTCCATCCCACCGATGACATCTGCAGTTCTGTCAGTGTGATTAACACTCCGGTCTGGCTTTTGGCATGTTTAGTCCTGATTTATGCCTGTATGGGATGAGAACCAGGCTATCTGACTTTCTCCAGCTTAGGAATTTGATCCCTCTAGATAGGTTTTAGGGTTTTTTGCTTCCCTTTAGAGTATGATCCAGCTGTTGTTTTCTCCATTCTTTACTTTCATCTGGCCAATGAAAATGGTATTTTTTATCTAAACAGATAATTTCATTACTGTCACACAAGTGTAAGATTGCTTATGGCAGATCTTCCCTTTAAAGAAGAAGTTAATCATTGCTTAAGTAAGTGACATCGTAGTGGTGGATATGCTTGGGTTTTGTAAATATTTTTATCTGTGTCTACATATTGAGCCATGCTAAGAGGGGACTTGGAAAGTACTGATTTTATGAGTGACAGATAATCTACTGTGGTGAATGCACTGCGATTTAGTTCCTCAGCAGACTTGTTACCAAGACTTTGCAAATTCCTTTCCTGAAGAACTTGACATTCTCTGTTATTAAGTCAAAAAAGCAGCACTTGCTCCGAATTGCAGAGCTGACATCATATTTGTGAATATTTCTCTGCTGAATCTTTATTCTTTGTCATCCTGGAACTTCTGTTTTAGGTAGAGCTCTTCCTCTTTTTAATTTCAATTTTAATTTCACTGAGTTTTCGTGGAAATTGGGCTTTGCAGTGGTATTTTACTCCAGCATGTATCATGGAACAAGTCTTTGCAGTAAAAGAAGATGTTTGAAATGAACAGTAATTTTCGGTGGATGTCAGTCTTACTGTGAACTACAGAAAGAATAGCTTGCTTTATTTTTTCCCAGGAAGTTATTATCTGAAAGTGGAAAGTTAATTTATTTCTGGAGCACACCTAGGATTCTTCTGTGGTGGTACCCATCATGCATCCAGACTGTAAGATCGGTAGGCAGGGACATCAGGAAGAAACAGAGAGATTGTTTGCACAACCTCTGAGTCCATAGCAGAAAATCAGGCACTGATCTGGCAGGGAAGTCCTGGAAAGAAGGTTAACAGTCCACAATACAGCAAGAGAAGTGTGTGGAAACGTGCTGTTGATAACAGCTCTTAAAGTCCCTTTTTGTATTAGAAAGATTAGAATTGCTTTTGTGATTTCTTAGCACTGCCACATGACAGGGGCATTCAGCTTCTGCCCTGCTGACCAAGAATCATCTCCTGCTGCTCCAGACAGAAAAGGTGCTGCCTTCTATCTGAAAAAGCATTTTGTATCTGAAAAGAAATAGTGGGTAAAGGCAATAAAATATTCACCTCCACTCCACTGAGTTGGTGAAAACTGATCTGGTCTCTGGTTATCAGCTGACAAACATAATTGCAGCTTATAAATCAGCGTGGCCACTTGAGAATTTGGCATCTCTTCTAGCTTAAGATGTTTGCTACAGTTGCTAACATGGTAATACAAGAAAAGTTACATAAAAGTAATTGATTTTGCTCTTAAATAAAAATAACAGCCATCTATAATTGTTCTTCTTTGTTTTCTCCTTGGGAAGAAATGGCATTTAAATGTGGAAGAGGAGCTGGAATGTGAAGCTGGCTGCCCAATGTTCCCTTTTTAGCTGAAACTAGGAGATTAGAGAAGACAGGGCTTGCACCTCACCAGGGACAGCAACAGAGGACAGTGTGAAAGGGGGAGTACTTAGTTTGGGGAAGGGAGATTTTTGGCACAGGAGAGAGGAGGGGAGCAGTTACTGAATTTGTATTATGTTAGAAACAAGAGGCTGCAGCTGAGGCAAGAACCTTGCTGACCTGGTGTTTGGAACTCCACACAAAGGAAGAGCAATCTTGCACTGGAGCGTTTATAATCCAAATAGGAATTGAATAGGGAAAATTACCTACTCCACTCTCTGGTTTTTTAGACAGGTAAACAGAAGAAAATTGAATATAAGTGACTCATCCATAGTTACATGGGGATTCTGTAGCACAGCTGGGAGTAAACCCAGATAATCTTTCTTTCAAAGAGCTCATTTTATAGTCAGGTCATTGAACCCAGCCCAATGCCTCTGCTGGCATTCAGAAATCTGTCTTGAATGCATCCCAGATCTGTCTCTCTTTCCTGATCCAGAAACACTTCCAGAAATCTCTCACAGCTTCTCTCAAATGCAAGCAATTTTTCTTTCTCTGCTCTTTGCAGGAATTACACACCACCAGTAGTTTTTCAGCTCTGACAGTGTTTTGAACTGCCTGCTTTTCTCCAGTGAAGATGAGAGAAGCCCTTCAGCATTCCTAGGGAAAAGTGAATTACTGAAGGGAATAATGTTTCTCCTCTACTCTCTCCCACCAGTTCTTCTAGAGGTGGTTCTGTCATCTAACAGCTGTATAAAATGGCCAGAGAACTACACATAGTTTGTAGCACACTTCAGAATGTGAGTCAAGAACAGCTGTTGTCAAAGAAAAGAGATCATAGTTTAAAAGGGCACAAGGGGCATGAATATTTTTCTCTCCCCTGTTAGCTCTTGGTCTCTACTGAGCTTTTAGCAACACTAAAAGCAGTCTGGAAACTGCTGCTCACATTCTTTCTGTGCTCTGGTTTCCATGTCTGTCACAGGGAAAAACACTTTCTTTGTTAATGTACATGTCTAGTAACTCTCAGGTAACTACATGAGAAAACACAAGGAAAACAATCCCCCTTACACTTTCTATTAGAATGATTGATGCAGCTTGGAGAAGTTAAATCAGGAGAGAAGCAGAAGCTGAGCAGCCCTTGAAAAACTTCCAACTAGTTGCTGACAAATGCATTTGGTTGCAACCACGGTATGAAC
Organism: Oxyruncus cristatus; assembly: GCA_013399855.1. Classification (NCBI taxonomy): domain Eukaryota; kingdom Metazoa; phylum Chordata; class Aves; order Passeriformes; family Cotingidae; genus Oxyruncus; species Oxyruncus cristatus. Next base: position 3,544,842 of record VXAY01005517.1, read on the forward strand.
TTCTGGCTGCAAAAGAAAGGTCTTGTGACCCAGCTCAGCTTTCCCCAGTTGGGTGTGAGCACCAAGTTTCTCTGAGGTAGGTAAAGGGGCAAAAGACAGCAGAGGCCCAAAACACACCATTGTCTCCCTTCTGTTAATTCCTAGTGTGGGGGGCAAGCCCAGATCCACGGAACTTCCTCCTAAGACCGGATGTGATAAAGAATGTGGTTCATAGCACCAATCCCCACTCACTGCTCCTGAAGTGCAGCAGCACACAAATGGGCTTCTGGAACCCCTCTGGTAAACCTGCACAGTGCTGTAGTGTCCCCTGGGGAATTCCCAGCCTGGCTCTTCACTTTACTGTGTGGGAGCTGTTGTGTCAGGCCAAGGAAGGAGCCCAAACAACCTTTAAGGACTCAGGAGTTATACTGGTCATTGAATATCAAGTCAGTGCCATTGCTCATATCTGTCCTTGTTCTTAGGTGATTCAGATGTACTTGTTCTTAGATGACTTCTGAGCTGATTCAGTTTGAATACCAAAAGTATGCCTTTATAGTTAGAATCCTTTTGAGTTCAAGATGAGATCTAAAATCCTTGCTGGTTTCTATTATTTCTGGCACTGACTCAAACAATAAAGATCCCAGAAGCTGAAGGTGGACAGTAATTTTACAGCTAGTTCTCAAGGGACTTCAGGATCTGCTTTGCTCTTGCACTGTTTCACTAAGTCTGTTGTGTTACCTTCTGTAAACAGAGAGTCCTGGGCATTTGTGGTCTGTGTGATGAGCTTCTTACCTGTACTTAGACATCTTGGCTTGCGTCCCTAAGAAATTTAATAGTAAGTAAGACCTGTAAGTGCTCAGCATTTATATGAGGAATAAATGGACAGTGTGACACTTTGCAGGGTGAATTTATAGGTCCTGTCTGTATTAAGTAGAATGGAAAAGCAGTCAGTAACTCACATACTGGGAACTTGCAAGCTACTCTCCTGAATACAGACCCAATTTTTCGGCTCATAGAAATTGTCTTCACTCTACTGCATGTTGTAACTTCTCTAACTTTGAGTCATTTTTGTCAATGCAACTCATCAAGTTTACTTCAGCCCAGGATGTAGTTCACAATAAGGACTGGGTTTACAGTAAAGGTTTTCTCAAAATGAAGTTCTTGTATAGGGTTTGAGGTGATCAAAATTTTCCCTTGCCTGCTTCTTGGTCCTTAATCCCCAATTAACTTTTAGGTCTAAACACACGTGTGACTTTGTCAAAAAACTTTAAAAGGATGTTCTGAGTCACTCAAATCAGTTCTGAAGCACAAAATACCCCTTGGTTGACATTCTGAGATCATGAGCTGTGGTTATGTGTATTTCACTGTTCACATGGTAACAGAATCAAAAGAAAATCATAATGAAACACAATGGTTGGATTCAGAAATAGGTTACAAAAACATTCTTTTGAGCAGTCCTAACAATGGAGAAGAGATGAATTTACATTGGGCCAAATTTATCATTGCTACAGTGCCAATTAAGTCACCGAAGTTGCGCCTTGGAATAACTCCATAATTAGGTAAAATTCTCTCAGTTAGGCTTGTGCCACCCCCACCCTCCTTCTAATGCTAACCTGAAAATTATTTCGCTGAGAAAAATGAGGAGTTGGTATTTTCATTAACTCTTTGTTTGCCTCCATTTTTTAAAGTCATTAAATATTTAGTGTAAATTTGCATTAGAGATTGATATTGAAGCTGGATTTATCGGAAAAGATGAGCCTTTGATGGTTTAAAACAGAAACAGCTTCTGTTAAGAATGAGAAGAAAGGGACGAAAAAGACTTAATTCTGTAGCTCTAAGCTGTCCTTTGTCTTAAAAGGTAAGAAAAGAATTACCATGGAAACCTGCTCACTCACTTCTTTTCATAGAAAAAGAGTTCGACTTAATTACTATGAACTTGTACTATCTTATCTTAAAATAATGTTCCAGGTCTTTTTCCCAAGCAATGTATTTATATGTGTCAGAAAGAACCAAGGAAAATGCTATCAGAAGGAAAATAAGCATTTGTCTGTGTTTAAATCATAGCTCTTGCTCTGTAGCAAACATTTTTATTGCTGTTGTGAAATTCACACCTCTCAGGAGGAAACCTTCTTATAGAATCTGCTGGTTTCTTCCAGCTCCTATATGTGTATGTAAGCAAGTGTAGCAAATCTCTTTTAACTGGCAACAATAAAGAACAGTAATTGCACACTTTAATTTAAAATTACAAGAACGTTCCTTCCTTTTCTGGAGGGAAACCTCTTCTGTGGGCCACTTTCCAGAACTAAATGCCTCATTGTCAGAAGAGAAAAGCATTGTCTTGTTCAGATTTACAGAGAGCACAGCAGTCAGAATGTGGGGCACAACAAAGAGCTCTGCGCGCTCTCCTCATGTTCATTCTGTACTGTCAACACAGGTACTCATGAAATGTTAGAAGATTGTGGTGCCGTGAATTTATACCTGCAGGTCCAGCTTGGAGCAGGGTTTGCTCCAAAAGCTGTGTCATGCCATGAATCACACTGGTGTTCACCCTGCCTCTGGGGCACTGCTCCTATTGCTCCCTCTCCTCTCCTTCCTTCGGCTTGGCCCTCACTCTGGGGTGGACTGGGATGCTACAGGTGGTAGAAGGTGCAGATTTCTGAAACAACTGACTTTAGCCAGTAAGACCTGTGCTGTGCTCCTCACACAGGAGCTTCATCCAAATACCTGTCAGCCTCACCCAGCTCAGCAGTCATGGGAAGTGGAATCGGTTCTCTAAGGGAAACTTTGACGGTCTAACCCGCACTAAGTGTACTAAACATCCCACATTTCACACCTCAAACAGTAGCTTCCCATGTGACTCGAAGTACTGCTCAGGCTTTTGGTGGTGGAGCTTCAAGATGTTTTTCCAATGAGCTGGCCCTGGTGAGAGTGGAGTCGGCATGAATGAGTGATGTAGGAAGAGGGTGTATCATTATTTATCTCTGAGATAATCCTTGGTTTTCATATCACATCTGTGAGGCTACCAGTCTTCTCCTGCAGACAGACTGCCAGGAATTATATCTGTGGGAGTTACAGCTCCCTGGAAAAAAGGCAAACAGAGAACTTTCAGTATAAAGTGATGTAATTTAGTGGAAGAAAAGCATTAAAACCCAACAAAAAGCAAGTTTCCATGAAAAGCCACAGGAAATGCCTCTTTCCTGAAGCTCTCTACATGAATTGTAGAACTAAATGGTTGATATTTCTGTACCCCTAGAAATGGGTGAGATTTAATTGCTGCAATGCAATGGCTTTTAAAACAATATATATTTGTGGGAATTGGAGATGTGCTTAGTTGCACTAGGATAAGTTAATTCTCGCTTCCATCTACTTTTTGGTGCCTTTGCAGTGTAGCAGTAATCTAGAAGTTTCTCAAAATAAATTAGAATCTACCAATATGCTTAACATAAGAAGATTAAAAGGGTTGTTATCTCCTGACTTAGTCTGGCCATGATTTTGCCCTGTGTTTCTCAGTGTGGAAAAGACAGTAGGACATAGAGAGAGAAGAGAATACAGTGAATTTGAGTTGTATATGATAAAATTGTTGTAGTATGGGATCAAATGCAAAACATTAAAACCTGAATGTACCACACAGGCAACGTGCTCCCCTGTGTCATTATCATTATGCACCAGGGAAGTTGATACAGCTGCTTCTACATCTGGGCATCAAAGCTTTAGAAGCTTCAACTTTCAACATTTTAATTCAGCTGGTTTTAATAATGCTTATAACATACAAAGATCAGCTCTAACTTTTCTGAGGAAAAACTGTATTTTCTGGTATCTGCTAAGCTGTGTGTCATGAGTTTCTGTAATAACTACCAGGGATTAGGTTAATAGCATTACAGCTGGAAGTGTTACTTCTGGCTTTGTGAGAGACCTGTTTACAATTTACAAGGTTGGAGTGATTAGTAGTGCAGATGCAGGCTCTGCTGGTTACAAAAGCTTATGTTGGCTGGAAAGCATAGTGGATTCATTTTTATGGAAGGAAAATAGAGTATTTTACAGTAAAAAGTGTTGCTGGGTGTGGAGAATCTTGGGCTCGTTAAGGATCTATTCACAGAAGAGAACAGATCCTTAAATGAGATGAAAATAACCATTGATAATGTGCTCCTAGGATTCCCCCCCCCCCACTAACTGGGATATCACATAGCAGCGTACATTCCAGAAAGTCATGAAATAAACTGGTTCTGAAAGAACTTAAGTGGCAAATCCCTGTAATCCACACAATGACAGTAAGTCAGGTCTTCCAGGAGCATAGTTACACATTAAAATTCCTTCTTTATGAGGCGTGGCTGACAGCCTGGCACACAATACAGAATCTGGGGAGGTTGTTTATTGGTTTTTTTGGGAGAGTAGCTGTGCCCATCCTTCCCTTCACTTAGAAGGAACGTAATGATACCTTATAACAGTGTAAAACTTGCTCAAATAATTCTCAGTTTCCTTGAACTTTAGAGGCAGGCACTTCTTGTTCCTGCTCTGGACATCTTCACATCTGAACTGGGCTTCCAGCTGTGTGGGGGGCCTTTCATCTAACACCCTGATCAGACGTTCCTTTCATGAAAAATGGTGCCTTAGACACTAGTATGGTGTCAATTAAACTAATGCTAGCTAGTTATTACTGCTGCAAATTCAGATTTTCTGATCTAAATCTTTGAATAAATTTAAATTGGGGGTTGGAACCAGGTGATCTTTAAGGTCCCTTCCAACCCAAGCCATTCTGTGATCCTATGGTTCTAAACAACATTGTTGCATCACTGAAAACCTGATAATAGAAAGGAGTAAATTCTGACAGTTTTTATACTAATCTTCCTCCTATAAATTGTAGGCATTGGTGTCCATGGTATTGCTAACCATGACTTACACCATAAGAGGCCAGCTAATGCTGTCCTTTCATTCACAGGTTTTTTCAGCATTCTGATGCTGTGGTAAATCTCAGTTTGGCTTTTCTGCTCCTAAGTGCTTTCCAAAGATCGACATTTTCCCTTGGTATACCATAAAATGGAAAACTACTGATTCATACTGACTGTTCTTCAAAGCATGGGAAGGAGTGATTAGACTGACCACAACGGTGAAAAGCCTCATGTCTCATTTAATTCCTTTTCTGCTGCATTTTTCTTAAAGATATCTTACTAGCTACAGCTTTCTATAGATAAACAGGCACTGTGTTGGAAAATTTCACACTCAGAGTGAAGCCTACAAAATTTGCATTTGTCAAATTTCACAATGAGGTGGAAAAATGTCACTCTTTACTCAGAACAAACTTTGAGGCATAATTGCTTGTAAGCTGGGCAGACATCAAATTAATTTGGTCATGAGTTAAATCCTGGTTTGGTTTTGCAGAGTGAAGCTCCCCAAAAAGGACCATGTTTGCTAGAATTTCTTGGGGGGCTTGATACCATCTGGAAACAATGATGGTATATGACGTGACTAATAGAATAGCAAGACTCCTGTATCACCTTCACACAGGCTGCCTCCTCCCAGACTTCCATACCTATCCAACATTTCAATGTCAGTCGAAAATATTTCCCAGTCGCAAGGACAGTTGTGCTAATGGAGCTTCCTTCAACCAACCTGTCCTGCACACTAAATGTTTGCGAAATAAATTGGGTCCTTCTGAAGAAGTTTAACCTAAAGAGTGTCCTAAATTTATCCTCCAAGTTAGTAAAAGATTGCATTAGTTGAAAATTCAGTCCAGCTCTCCAGGAGGCTTCCTGTCACTGCCTCTGGGAAGCTCCCATGCCAAAAGGCAGCCGTGATTAAAAGCATGACAGTCAGTGACCCTGAGCTTGCTCTTGTAGCACAGGACTTTAAAAATGCTTCAGTGAACCTCAGAGGAAAATCAGAGCACAAGAGAGACTCTTGCAAATTTGCCTAGAGGAACTGAGTTGTTTGGTTTTGTTTTGTTTTGAATTCCCTTCAGAATGTACTTCTTCATGGAAAAAAGAGATAAAGACCGCATTGTCCCAGGGAAAGGTGGCGGTGGCACGAAGAAAGGGTAATGGGGGGGGGGGGG
>VXAY01005517.1:3550894-3608566 GCA_013399855.1 Oxyruncus cristatus
ATTACAAGTGCTTTTTGTTTGCTCGTATGTGTTTTGAGTGCTGTGTTGCTGATGCTTCTTGTGCCATATGGTGGAACAGCTGATGGTTAAATGCTGATGCTGAAACATGATGCTGACACAGCAGATGCTAAAACGTGATTGTGGCAAAGATGATAGCAAAACACTGAAGGTGAAACACCAGTGCAGAAAATGTTGATGATATTAGAAACTTCTGATGTTCCTCTGTTGGAAATTGTATTTCCGGAGCTGGCAATGACTGTAGCAGCCCGGATGATGTTTTGGAAGGCCGGACTGGAGATGAGTGGGAAACTGGAAGAGTTGTCAGCTGTTTGTTAGTAGGAGGTTAGAGCAAAGTTCCTTGCTTTTTACTCTAAAGGGAAGGGTACAGACCCTTCAGGAAGAAGTGAATCTGTTGTGAAACTCAGTTTCCACGTCTCCCAGTCCATCCAGCAGAAGCTTGCATCAGCTCTCTGTTGGTCCTACAGACACAAGAGAGGCTGGCTGAAAACCAGCAGGTTTCCAGTTGGTCACAGTGGAATAATGAGGTCATCCAGCACACACAGAGTCTTTTTGCTTGCTTGTCTCCCTTAGCATTTATGTATTTTTTATGGTTCTAAACATTGAGAACAAGAGTTTTAAAGATTTAGTTACAACAAAATGTCGTCCAGTATTTTTTTAAACAGGAAAAGTCATTCTGGGGTGTGCTTGCCTAAGTTTCTGAAGGATGGCTTTGACCTTATTAGCAGATATGCATCGTGATCTTGTGAGGCACAGAAATGGCATTTTGTTTATTAAGTACCCAAGTTGCTCTAGAAAACTAAGGTAATTTAAAAAACTGGAACAGGGCCAAATAACTTAAGTGGCAATATAAAACTTACAAGAAGATGTATCTTCAAAATTAAATATTCTCCAGTCTGATGGTCTGTACCCTCAGAAAATCCAGGGTAAATTGATGCCAGATAGCTGCTCAGGAAAAGCTGCTCCTGTTTCCTGCAGACCAGAATGCAGATTGAATTGCAGAATATAAAATTCATGCTATGAAAATACTTTGTAATATTTCAGTAGGCATTTACTTAAAGGTCTTGATATATGCATGGGAAAAGGGATGGAGAAAATTTGACCAGTAGCATGTGCTTATTTGGAAAGGAGGGAGGGTATAATCATCATCTCCCACAAATACAAAGGGTGTTCAACCTGTGAAATTGGATTAGAAGCCTTCAAATTGTATGTTTCCTTTGAGAATCCCAGTGTGTATTTTGCTTGTTTGCAGCTTACTGTGTCCTCTAGAAGGGTGTCAGTAGGCAGTGATGGGGACTTGTTTCTGCCTGTGGTACCATCTGCCACAGGCTGGTCAGACGAGCTCTGTGAGCACAGGCAGGCCTGAGGGGTGCTCCTGGAGCACAGAGAGGGCACAAAGAGGTGGTGAGAGATTTTGGTGGCAACGGATGAGAAGAGCAGAGAGAAGCCATGACTCAGACATGATTGAGAGTGTGGGAATCCTTTACCTAACCACTGATAGATAGTGTGGTCCTGAATACCTACAAAGGCATCGAGTTGTGTTTAAGGAACAAACCGATGGACACGTGACCTATGGGGGACCTGCACCCTCTGAAGACCTGGTCCCTCAGTTATCCTGTGGCTTTTCAAAAGGCACAGCATGCCAGTGCATTGGTACAGTTGTCCCTTCCCAGAAGCTTTCTGTCACCTGTAAATAACTTGTTGGGTCAAAGGAAGCCACTGGATACTGTCTGTGATGAGAACGCAGGAGGAAAGGCAGAGGGAGAGATCTGCTGTCAAACCCTTTGATTCTGTTTCGTGCAGCAGATCTCTAGTTAGAAAGCAGGTTGTTCTAGTTCACAGTTAGGAATTCAGAATCCTTCTGGGGTCTTTGTTCTAAGGAATAGGACTCAGCAATTCTGCCCCAGGCTCTGCCTCACCACACTGGGTCCTGAGAGGGATGTTTCCAGGGCAAGCGCCAAGTTCTCTCACTGGAGAGGTGAGCAGGTTGGGCATCCCTGAGCTGGCTGTGAGTAACTGTTAGGGAGGAAAACACCAACTGTGAGTAGGAGTGCAGTTTTTATGGGCTGCTATTCTTACCTTCTCAAGTAATGAACCCTATTGAATAATGTCAATATTGGAAGTGGGTTGACAGTAGCAAGACACAGGATTTGGACTAAATCTCAACTCTGGACAGGTGTGTGGGAAAGCAGACAACCCTGCAACTTTCCTCCAGTGAGAAACTTTCATCGTTGCACACTGAAATGTGAATGATTAAATAGTTTTTTTACAGTAATTGTACCACTTGAGTTAATTTAGGTGGGCACTCACGCTCAACTCATGCCTTTCCTGCTGCCACACTTGCAATCTTTTTCCCAGACTAAACCTTGATTTGGAACTCCCCTGGGAGGTATTGTGGTGGCTCTTTCTTTCATTGTTCAAAGTGACAAAAAAATCAAGTAATATCATTATGAAACGTGATCTAGAGTCTATCAACACTTAAGTCCAGAAAACCAGCTCCAGCATCCAGTCAGGTGTTGACAATCAGTCAGAATTCCCTAGCACATAGCCTGGGGAAAGGAACACAACGGTCGTCCCTGGGAAAGTTCATTCCAGTGTGAAAGCTTATGGTTATCAGTTCCAAAAATGTTTTTGAAAAGTAATTTGCACCCCAGTGATTTGGGAAGAGGTTCAGTGTTTGGTACCTAATAAAGATAGCTGGCATTGGAGGGGATGTTATTTTAATTATAACAACATGGTGATGACATTTTCAGGAAGGGATCCCACAGAGTTCTGACTGCAGACGTTTCTATACTCACAGCATTTAAACAGCTGCCAAAGAGTTTTCATTAGGTTATTTGGATACAGTATATGCAGGCTTATGCTGCGCTATCACTGCTTCACAGCCCTTCTTCCACTTTCTTGGCTTTCTTGGAAAGATGAGCCAAATAGATTTGGCCAGAGCCAGTGTCTCAGATTAGAAGGCAAGAAAGCACGGGGTGAGAGGCAGCAGTACTGCAGCTCTGTACCAGAGAGTGGGGTGAGAGCCACAGCCCTCGAGATCCCCAGACACTGTAATCCCACTCCATATGCAGAGCATTTTTGGGGCAGCTTTCAGTGTCTGCACATCCAAGCTGGCTGATGCAGTAAAAGCCCTCCTGAAGTTTAGGCTGTAACTGTGCTGAGGGACTGTGAAACTCCAGCCTCAGTCTTTACATGAAAGCTCTCTGACTGCCCGTTATTTCTGGAGTACACACCATTTGTGGTTTGCTGTCATTTATTGGACTGGTGTAACTAATTGCCTGTGACCTTGCTGGCATTTAGAACAGCTGAGGATCTTGCTCAAGGGCAGGAGCTGGGACCCAGCATTCCTCTGCACTGAGTGATGCATCATATGGACAGGTCTCATCTGACATGTGTTGCCGTAACTGGGTAGGAGTTCTGGAGGCAAATCAGTGCAAGGTGAGAATCAGGCCCAGCTACTCAAGCTTGCAGAGTCACTTCTCCTGAGAATGTGCGTTTCTTATCGTGCTTCCTCAGCACAGCTTGGGTAAGGGTAGAATTCAGGGAGTACCTGGGGCCTGTCAGAGCTTGCAGCTATTCCCAGCTCAATTCAGCTACGTGTTCACATTGCTTAGAAGCTTTTGCAAAAGCATTACCATCCCAGTCAGATTGTAGTGCTCTGTTTTATACATACACTGGAGTCTCTAACCAACAAATCTTTATGTGAAAAAAACCTGAAAATAACTCTGTATAAATCATCATCTTTTTTTATTAGTCATTAAAATAACATTAATCATAAACCTCTTTGGTATTCATGTGGATGTAATATGTGGTTCCAAAGGAATTATGGATTAAAGGGGACTTAAGCTCAGAACACTCAGTTCTCTATGAACATGCTGTGTTCATTATGTTAGATTTAGTGTGAACTATTTTCTTCAGTATTATTAGAAGGGAGTAATGGTTGAGTTTCGCATTTATTTGAAAGTGATTAAAGCAAAATTTTCACCTTGAATAAAACAGCAGCAACATATTAACAATTTTTATCATGCCCACAAAAGAAATCTCTTCTCAAAAGATTGGAAATAATCCTCTGAAATCTACCTGCAGCTGATTATATTAACCCATGTGAAATACACATTTCCACCTCCACAGATTTTTTTTTTTTTTTTTAACTTTACACTGTTGAGGTTGTTAATATCTCTGCTACTCACATGCACCTAGGGGTAATGTTAGGATCACTGCACATTCCCTCTTCTGTTTCTGACTTCTGAAGGCCCCACATTAATATTCTAAGACTCATTACTGATGTAAAAACTAACTGGTTTATTGAACATTGCATGTCTGGCCTCATGTCTGCATAGTACTAATTAAAAATCATGAACTTCTTTACCAGCAGGAAGCTTTGTAAAATGCGGTGTGGATTTTTGGAGGATTTAATCCTGTTTCTGTGTATATAAACCAGAGGGCATTTTCCAGACTCTCTTGCAAGTTTAAAGGCATTATTTACAGAAATCATTCTATGATGAGTATGCGAGGTTGGATTCTGCCCAACCTACCTTTTTCCACCACAGTACAAGACAAATTGGCTCTAGGCATGAGAGGTCTGATGATGAGAAATCAGTTTATCCCAGGAATCGTGAAGGTATGGATCACAGGAGACCTTGTTCCTGCCGCTGAACCTGCCATGCAGTTGATATCATTTACTTTCCGAAACACTCACCTTATCTGAAGGGCAGAAAGTCCTCCAGACCCTGGAGATCAGCTCGCTTTTCACCACCAAGCTTTTCCTGTTTGGGTGGAGATTTATATTAAGACCTTTGTGAGACAACATATAGGGCCATATTTCATCAGGCAGTGGATTTCTATTCATTTCGTATTAGCAAAGTGTGTGTAATCCTAATTAAGAAATAAGCTAATCCTAATGTCAACTGGCATAAATCCTGTGAGGAGGAGTGTTTGTATTTGCTGGAACGTATTTGCTTGACTTTGGTCTCTGTGTCGTCCTTGTTCCCATGTAGTCTAATCTAAGGTCAGGGGAATCATTAAATCATGGAATGGTTTAGGTTGAAAGGGATCTTTAAAAGTCATGTAGTCCATCTCCCCTGCCATGGCCAGGGACATCTTCCACTAGACCAGGTTGCTCAGAGGTCCATCCAACCTCCTGACCTTGAACACTTTGAAGATTTGGTCCCACTGTCCTTGTGAATGCTTGGCTTGTTTGGTGGAGTGTCACAAGATGTCCTGTAATTGTCTGGACACTGCTTAGATCCCTCACCTGTACTTGTGACCCACAATGCAACTTCTTGTAAGTTCTTAGGTAACTCTTGAGGATTTTTTTAATACTTCTATCAATTCTACTACTACTTCTGCCACTACTTCTACCATCAGATGTCTGAATTGCCTCCTACAGCTATGGCTACATGTTTCAACTTAGCTTCACACCACTTGGTTTTGTTTTGGGTTTTTTGTATTTCTGTTTTTTGTGTTTCTGTTTGTTTGGTTGTTTTGATTTTTTTTTTGTTTGTGGTTTTGGGTTGGTTTTTTGTTTTGTTTTTTTGTTGTTGTTGTTAAATTAAAAGACAACAACAACAACAAAAACTTAGACAACTACATTATTCAGAAATAAGAAGAAATTACAAAAAGGCAGAATTAATTCCAATTAAATATGAAATGATCCCTTCACCCTTCCTCTGAGCCTCAATCCGGGCTGACGGGATCCCCTCTCAGCCTGGCTTTCTCAATGACAACCACCTTCCCCACTGCCAGGACTGCTCTGTGGTGCTCCCAATATGATTACAGCCCAATTCCCCACAGAAGGTTTCTTTTAAATACTCAGCATGTGCATCTGAGGATGGCAGTTGTTGCTGCAGTGGTGCCACTACCACTGTGTATCACTGACTTCCACTAATTCAGTTAGAAATGTGGTATGTGACTTTTTCCATCCTCTGCCTTCCTTTGAACAGATGTTCAGAAGAGAATTGTATGGTTTTCTCAGAGAAATTTTGGTTTTGTTCTTTGTTACATGGTTTTCTTGAGGACAAATCCAGGTTTCAAGTCATGATCCATTCAGTGTGTTATTAGGTAAAGCAAACTGGCCTCAGACACAGGTAGCAACATGATTTTGTGCTCTGAAGGAAGAGGTTTTCCATGGCTGTTTGATGGTACAAGTAAGAAGAGAGCTGCCTCAGGAATGGCTTGGGGCAGGGGACAGAGCCAGGTCACCCTTAGGGGAAAAACTAGCGGGGAAAAAGGGGTGAAAAAATCCCTTAAAAAATCCCCTTCCCTGCCCCTCCATAGCACATTGAAGTCTGGATTCTGTAAATATGCTTTTATGTAAAGGTGGCTGTGTAAGGAAAGCTATAGCATTAAATACCTTCAAATAGTGTCTTCTTTAGTCTGTAGGGAACCTTTATCTGCAGCAGTCACAGCTCTCCTGCTAGAAATCAACCCCTTTATCTCCTTTTGTATGAAGCGTGGTGCAGGGGGGGAGAGCAGAGTTTCTGCCAGCTCGTGTGGCACACATCTCTGTGCTTTTGAACCTCTCTGCTATTAATAATGAATTAGTCTTCACAACACAAATATAAGGCAAGGTGGTTAGTAGTGTCATTTTTGGTTAAAAAAAAAAAAGGAAGAAGTGAGAGATGAAGAGAGCTGGTCAGGAGCTGCACCAGAAATTGGAAACTAAACACAGGTTTCTCATGAGTGTTATGCTGATCCCCCAGCCAGTTTAAAAACTTCACATTTCTTTTATTACTAGTTTGCCCTGAAGAGTTTTTCTTTTTGGTCCTGTTTCTTTTCCTTTTCTTTTCCCCATGTAGTGCAGAGATCCATGTAAGCACAATTTTGTATTCCACCAAAAACATTGAAGGGCCTCAGGACACAGTATATTTGCAAAATAGGATGCCATTTTGCAAGACAAAAGTCACATTATCGTTACTGAAAATAGTAAGAAAAAACATAATGCCTCCTATTGCATCGGTCCACATTGCATGTCTGTCCTTCTCTCGTGACTACTAACTGTTCTTTTGTTCCTGGTGTTTCCTTCACTCCTTCGAATCACATGCTGGTCAAAAGCTACTTGCTGTTTGTGCACCAGGGAAAGAAAATAAAGAAATGAGGTTTTTCACTGCAGGTCTTTCAGTAGTGTGGAAGGCTGCCAAGGGGAGCGAGCGTCCACGTGTCCAGGGACTGGCGTCGTTGGTGCTAGTGCTGTGTAAGCTAGCTGGTAAGCTGAAGGGTAATGCTAACTTTTTTTTTTTCCAGAGGGATAAGAAGATTGGCAACATTAATTTTCAGCTGAATTAGCTCTTTTTGATAACAGTCCAAGAGAGAGTCTTGAAGCAATCACGAAATCAGAGCAGCTAATGCTGCTTTGCTGTTCTACAGTCTGTTCATAAACCCAGGAGCCCTGTTGCCCTGCTCCGAGGAGGATCTTCCTGCACTCTCTTCTTTTACAGGTTTTTAATCATATGTTTCCATCACCTGCTCATGTATATCATAGGTGGGGAGGGAAAAGTGCCCACATAGCTTTGATATTCAGCCAGGATAAGTTGGAGTCACATTCAGGCTGCTCTACAGTGTCCTAACCAGAGCATCAGCGGAGCCGAGGCAGGGAGATGTAAGCTGTCTGTACCTACACTGAAGTGTACCCCAATTTATGCCCCGAGGAGCTTTGCTGTTTCTGGAAGGTTTGGGATGGGGTTTCTCTTGAAGTAACAAAAGAGGATGACATGCCCGATAGTTCCTCTGCACAGCCCTCTGCTTCCCTCTGAACACTGCCACCTTTTAAGTGCTCCTCACTAGCGCTGGGAGCAGATGTGTTCAACACCAAAGGGAGAAACTCTCCTTTCAGGCTCTAACCAGGGTGCAGTATCAGTGCTCTGATTATCAGGAGACGAAAAGATACACCAGGTGAGCGAAAAAGCTGTGAGAGACAGAGAATCCCAGAACGTTAAGAAAAAAAGCATCCTCGATGAAGGATTTTTACTGGGCATGGTGGGAATTTGCTGTAGGGAAAAGTAAATCTTGGGAGTAATTGGACTGTGAGCAGGAGGAGGGGAAGAACTGGATTCCAGCCCCTGGCTTCCACCAGGGGCTGGGGCTCTGTAACCCCTTTGCAGCTGCTGAGTTCCATGGCACAAGAGGGTGGCCAGTGCCTTGTGGGGAAAGGTCCATAATGAATAAACATCTTCATTTTAAATCACTGTAGGCTTCTGATTTTGCATTTCATTTCCAAACGCAGTTATCCAATTTTCAGTTTAGGCCCTCTGAAGTGTAGAAAAATAGAAGTGTACTGCAGAAGAGGGGGAGAAAAAGAAACTTTAAAAATTGCTAAAATGATGCACAAAGAGAGAGAGAAAATGACCTTTGGTTGGGCATCCAACAGCGCAAAGAAATTCTAAAGTAGTTTACTTTGAAGTACATTTCAGTCAGAGGGATTTTCTAGCAGTAAAATCAGGCACTTAGCAGGGATTGCATATAATTTCCACTCTATGCCAGTATAAAGCTTCAAACATAATGATTTTTTTTCCATTCAGCACCAATAACTAAAGCCCTTGGTCATTAATAATGACTCATTCTTCACCTGTGCTATTTGAACTACATTTGTCATCTATTACTAGCCTTTACAAGAACTTAACCTGACTCTTCTTTTTGCCTTGTCTTTCAGTTTCTGAATAATTTTCTCTACAAATGACACACTGTAGAATTTGACATTTACGTAGGACACTGGTGTTAGAAGTGGTTTTAGATTGCATTTGTCTTAATTTTTGGTGTTATTATTATATACTACTACATTTTACCACATTGTTTATTCTAATCCTCCCATAAGAATATAAGGCAGAGGTTTGGGAGTAGGGAGGGGATGGTATTGTATCTCCAGCACCAGAACTTCCTGCCATGTATGAGATGCAATAATTCACCTAGAAGGCAGCCAACCTGCCAGAAAGGCTCAGTGCACACTAACATTTTTTACTAGAAAATCTGTAGCTGGCATCTGTAAAATGACCTCGTTTAATACCCAGTCGGGGCAGCTGAGCAGAAGCTGGTAGCATCCAGTCTTCGATGAGGGGTCAGAGCGTCTGTGTCGGTCTGTGGGATCCAGCAATCTGGACACTCAGCAGCAAGGCCTGTTGTGGTTTCCTTGCTTTGTTAACAACCCAGGCATAAGGGGAGGTAGAAGCTGCTTTGCCTCATATCCTTCCTTGTGTTTACGGCTGAAGACCAGGTGAAAAGTGACAGATTGGCCCTTGCACCTGTTTTCTACACATCGGTATGAGCTGTGATATCAGAAAAGTCCAGTTGTGCAATTTAGTCTGATTTTTTTGCTCTCAAAAAACAGCAAAGTTCTCTGGTCTAAGCACTTCCAAACCTATCTGTACAAGCAGAAAAATTTCTAGCTAGAAACTTTGTCTATGATCAGCGTAAACTCTGTTGGTATTCATATTATTGTATGTTTTAGCCTGAGAAATGCCTTCTGTTTTGCCAATTACAAAATCCTGTGTTCCGGTCGTGCAGCAGCCCCAGTAACCGTAAGCAATGCTAATGAGGGAAGCAAGCTTTGCTCCCACCAAAATCACTGAAAGTTTGTGAGTGACTTTCGTGTCAGAAAGAGCTGGCCCTTTTACAGAATTCAAAAATAAGCCAAAGCTGTAAAAACCAATATTTTCTTAAGGGAGTCATTTTTTTGTGTTTTCTTCCAGTGCCTGAAGTGCCTTTTGTAGAAAGGTTACTAACCTGCAACAGATGAAAGTTAAAAGAACACGGTTAGAAGGCAAAGTAAAAGGTGGTTATGAACATATGGTTGATAGAATTATTTTTAGAAATGAAATACAAAATGTTGAGAAAATAGGCAACCCGTGCAAACCAATGTACCATAAATTGGAAGAACTTAATAATCAAATATTTATGGCTCCCTTTGCAGTGTTTGAAAAATTAAATTATTAAAAGCAAATATTGTGGCAAATAGGTTCCCATCAATCTCAATAAAAGTTACATTTCACTATCACTGTCACATTATTACTTTTTTGCCTTCAGTCTTTCAAGATTGAAGAGAACAGTAACAAACTCCAGTAGCAAATCAAAGCTTTTCAATGTAATTTACTTGGTGAGTAATTTCTAATTGATTCAGACGGATGGGGCTGCATAGTTTGATGTATTGCCGAAGCAAGAGATACTTTGGACGAAGTGAATTTATAAGCACCTCTTCTCCAAAGAAAAATGGCTCCTATATTTCATTTTGTCATTTTTAGCTGTAGCAATGTTCTCGTATACCTATCTATGTGGAATTTCAAGGGGAAAAAGACCCAAACCAGCGTGTACACCTGTGGGGAATCCCGGAGCTTTCCCACTGTGCAGCTGGTTCTGGTGCACAGGGAGTCGGACGCAAGGCATGTTTATCCCACAGCAGCAGCCTGATGTGCGTGTTCCGCTCACTCCTTTTCTCTCTCTTTTTTTGAAAGTGTAGTTGCTTGGCAACATAATTTAGTCACCTGCAGGTCAGGGTTCAGATCTTGTTAATGTCATTGTGAATTAGAAGGAGGAAATGACTTCGGGGGTTTTACAGCTTCTTTGTGACACTGCTGTTAACCAAGAGTTTCGTATCCTGTTTGGTGGAAAACCTTCAGTGGCTGCTTGTTTTCTCTGTGATTACTTCCATGCGTATTCTGCAGTATTTTTCAAGTGGAGAGGGAAAGGGGAATATGAGAGAAGATATGTTATTTGATATATACATCGTAGACGTTAAAGGTCAGAAGCAGTGCTTTGCACACAATGGCAAATAGCTTCATTTTAGGGCAAATTAAACTCCAGACTTTGGAAAGAATTGCTCCAATGCCAGTCCTGCCCCACAGCACATTCAGGGAGGCTTTTAGGAGAGCAGAAGCAAGTTTCCCTGCCACTTGCTTTCCCACAGCAGAAATCCCTGAAGGCTGGTGCCTCAGGGGAGCAATCTAAAATTAGCAACTACAAAATTCATCTTGAAGTTTTCCTCAGTACATTTGCAACCTCTCAGAAACCACCCGATTTTTCTTGCCGCAGCTTGGTGTAATAAAAGCTTTAGTTCTCCCCTGGCACCCTGCTCCGGTCAGATGGAGAGGTTTGCTTAGTTTGCCATGGAGGATCCAAGGCATCTTAGCTGCTGCAGTCCCAAGTGCTGGAAGACTTACAGGGCCAGTCAGTCTCGGAGAAGTGTGTGCTTTGAACCTGCCCCGGCGCCTCCAGGGATGCTGCGCACCCATCAGATCTGCTCAGCTCATCCTCCAGAGCTGGGAGGACGGGGCCACAGTGCAAGGCTGGGGAGCTGCAAAAGCTCAGAAAAACAACTCAGGTTTTTGTGTGTTCTGGGTGAGAAGGAAAAGCTTTGCTGTTTTGATAGAAATATTTGTGTAGAGCTGTCAGAAGAGTTTTTCCACTTCATTGGCCTAACCAGTTGAAAGGAAAGCATGCATACAGCCATGTGCACATATACTTACTATGTGTTCTTATTATTACAGTTGAAGATCCAAATTTGATCCAAACTTGAACAATTTTGTCCAAAATTAAATATTTAATTTCATTTTCAGGAAGATAAACACTTTCTATTACCATTTCAAAGTGAGGTATTTAAAGTGCTAGTAGAAGTCTCCCTGAAACATAGAAAACCATAACATTCTCCTTGGAAAATAACAGAATTAAATTACTTTGCATGTATTGGAAAAATGTCTTCACTGTTTAAAGCCAAAACAGTTTTATCAAATTCAATCTGAACTCAGGGGTGGCTACGGTCTTACTAAAACAGCATTTCTCGACAAACCGATGATTCACCTACTTTTTTTTTTTTTAGCCAAAATTTGCATTTGGTTTCCTGATCAAATCTGCATGCATTGCTCTTGTCTGCGTGGTTTGAAATCCCTTTATAATGGCTGTGGCCCGCTGAGGCTTTCACAGACGCGTTGTTCCACATGGCCTTTGTGGCTCCATTGTATCTGTGCGAGAGGCTGCAGTTGTGCCCGCTGCTCACAAACACCGGTAATCCCGGAATCATTTGCATGGGTGATTTGTGGTCTGGAGTTCATTAATCTTTCGCTGTGACTGTTCATTATTTGTGCCATGTGACCGGTCAGCTAAGACATATGGGGCCGGATTGCCAGCTGCTGGGAATCAGCGTGTCTCCGCTGATGGATGGAGGCAGGCTGGTTTCCGTGTGTGACGGATTGGATCCTGGAACAGAGTGGCTTCCTGCTTCTCTGCCAGGCTTTGAGGCAGGCTATGCTAGGGTTTTTTGTAATGTATGAGCTTCTACACAGGTGAAACCCACCTGTGAAACAAGCTGCTCCCTGATACCTTGCTTATGTAAACATTTGGGATTGTGTAAGAAAATCCCGGTGTGAGCAGGTGTTTGCAAACAGGAGTTAAAAGGCGACCAGTAGCAGCTGAACTGAAAAACTTACTTAAAAAATTGTATATTTTTGTTCATGTGGCTCCCCAAATTGTTTCTTAGGTGGTTGTTTTACTGCCTCAGCTGAGATGAAGAACATATTCTTGACTCCAACTCCTGCAAAAGCTTCGGTAGAGACAACAATATTATGCAGTGGTTGTCCTAACATGTAAAACCTGAGTAATACTATAAACCATTATTTACAGGGATTGATACAACAAGCATCAGTGATTCGGGTAAAGCTTTTTAAAAACTGATGCTGGCAAAGGCCCAGTGCTGTACTGCCAGCTCATGGTGAGCTCTGCAGAGGGGAGAGCAAATCACTGGCAAAAGGGAAGTTTACCAACTTTTCTGTGTTTTTGTTCAGAACTGTGTGGGCAGGAGCAGCTATATAAAGCAAAAATGTCTTGTGGGTCTGCCTTAATGTGAATTAGCTCTAGAAAGATTTCCGATTCATTGCCTAACTCAGGCCCTTACAAAGGTGTTGGTGTGTGAGACCTGAATCACTTGTGCAACAGGGCATCTACCGTCGGGGTGCTAATTGGGACTAATGTTGCAGTGGGGAGCTGAAGCGATAGCAGAATGGCAGAGAAAACTGAGAGGAGGGGGGATATTTCCTCCCTTTCTTCTGAGCAGCACTGGCATTACAATTTTAGGCTGATCCCTGGATTTCTCAGCCTCTGCCTGTGTTGTGCCAAACTCCCACAGCACCTTCAATGTATGACAGATGCCAGCGAACATGAGACTACCTTAACCCATGACAGAGGTCATAAATATAGATGGCCTGAAGGAGGAAGATTGGTATTTTTATTGATTGGTCCCCATCCCTCTCTACCTCTTCCCCTAGCATTTGGCAGAGAGGTTATAGCTGATAATAATATGGAAGGTAAAACTTTGAAAACTTTTAGAAACTTTTAATCCATGGATCTCAAAACTCTTTTTAGATGCTGACTGTCACAACTGGTTTGCTAATTAAGTATAAGACTGGGGAAAAGGGAAGTTACAAGCGTGGCCAGCAGGTCGAGGGAGGTGGTTCTGCACGAGACCCCACCTGGAGTGCTGCATCCCTCAGCATGGGAAGAACATGGACCTGCTGGAGTGAGTCCAGATGAGACAGTGAAGATGATTAGAAGGCTGGAGCACCTCTCCTGTGAGGAAAGGTGTGAGAATTGGGATTGTTCAGTGTGGAGAAGAGAAGGCTCTGGAGAAACCTTAGAGCACCTTTCAGTATCTAAAGGGGCTACAGGAAAGCTGGAAGGGCCTTCTGACAAGGGCATGGAGTGATAAGACAAAAGAAAATGGCTTCACACTGACAAAGGGCAGGTTTAGATTAGATATTAGGAAGAAATTCTTTTACTGTGAGAGTGGTGAGGCCGTGGCACAGGTTGCCCAGAGAAGCTGTGGCTGCCCCATCTCTGGAAGTGTCCAAAGCCAGGTTGGATGGAGCTCTGAGCATCCTGGTCTAGTGGAAGGTGGCCCTGCTCATGGCAGGAGGTTTGGAATGAGATGATCTTTAAGTGCCGTTCCAACCCAATCCATTCTATTATTCTGTAGTGCATTAAAAAAAAGTACACTGAACAGTTAGATATTTGGGGTTTAACCATGGAGTTTCACATTTCCCAGCCACTAGAGATTTTTGAGTTCAAATGAAAGGAATAGAGTATAGATTTTAAAAAGGCTTTGTGTATTTAGATTTTAAAAGGGCTTTGTGTATCTCTTTATCCATCATGTATTGCCTCAAAGACATCCAAACCTATTGGCAATACAGCTCTGTGAGACTGCCATGCTTAATGTTGGTGGCAATGAACAGGTTTGGAGTGAAGGCAAAAGTCCCTGGTTTTTGTTTTCTACATGTACTTAGTGCTTCAGGGCACCCAGAGTTAATGGAACCACATAAAAGTGAAACGGTTAAAAAACCCCTTATCTGTAAAGAAAAGTTTCTTTTATTTTTCTTTGTAAAGTTTGGATATGTACTTGTTTTGTTTTGTGTTTTCCTTAGAAAGGGAACCATCGGGGCTTGAAAAGAACTGGATCTGTAGAGCTGTCAGCAGAATCTATAAAAGAGACTCTCTGGGAATCCCATCCACCGTTCCACTTGCAGGCAAAAAGACGTGGAAAATAACACATCAAAACTACATTTCTTAAATATTTTATACATAACGTCCAATGTTCCAGCTTTCTCAAGAATGCCAGATAGCACTCCTATAAAACACTTCCTTTAGTGTTTTATATATGATATTTTAAAAACATCTGAAAGAAGTTTTATACCTTGCATGAGCTACCTATAGCAATCTGCCTTACAATCAGTGAGTGCCATGTGTAGTTCTGTTGTGTATGTTTCCTTACAGGTATAGGGAAAGTAAAGTTGGAGCCTCTCTCTCCTGGAATACCTGATCTTCAGCTTATACAGAGTAGTGCTGTTTCTTGAGCTTATGTTTAGAGCTGTGATATATTCCAGTAGCAAAACCACGACCAGGTCTCAAATGAGTCTGTGATTTACAAGAACTGATAGACCAAACAAATATCCCAAGCCTTCAGGAGGTACAGTAGATTGAAAATGAATTGGATGTAAGGTTAATGACTTGGCAAAAAAATCTAAATGTCACCTAGGAAGTCTGGCATCCTGCCTTCAGTGTAATTATAAGCCCATAGTGATTGTGTATGTGAATAGGTGGAGTTAAATACAAGTTTGAAATATGGGATTCCTTAGTCAAGAACTGGTATGGAATAGAAAAACATAAATCTGCATTTTAGCTAATTTGGCAATGTAAATCCAGATTAAATCTTTCTATATTGCTTAATTAACTGCAAAGTTGCTTTATGCAAATACAGTTTGATGTACATATTTGTGTGTGATTGGCAGAGAGAGCAACCATGTCAACTTTAAGTAAACACAAGCATACAAACTCAAACAGAGAGATGTTTGCCCAGCAAGGCAGCATCACTCTTGCAAACAGAAAGTCACTTTTTCATCTTCGCCTAGAAAATCTTGTTTTCTTAGTGTCTTCCTTCACTAGGAGCCCTGCAGAGCCAGGTCTTAGTGCACTAAACAGTTCTGTGTGGATGCAATCAAGTGTATTGTGAAGTACCTCAGTTTTACTTACTGGTATAAAGACACCTGCAAGGTAAAGCCGTTGAGATCTGGCAGCCTCAGTCAAAGAAACAAACTACTGCAATTGTTCCTCAGTTAGTAAGATCTGCTCCAGAACAAACCTTGACCTTCTTATTTCCACTATTTGAATTAATATAATGTTTCTGAGAGATGCTGGAGGGACAGCAATGTAGCTCCAAGTCCATTATCAATCCCCCCCAGCATTACAGAATTAAAGTTGACTTTTGCTTTACTCATTATAAAATCTTGGGGTGTGTTAGCCAATGTATTCTCAAATGTGACTCTGAAATACTCTTCTTCCCTGAAGAAGGGACAACATGTAAGATGTTATTCATAAGATCCCCCTCCTATGTGTAGGACAGGTGAGGGTGAGAGAGTTGCCTGCAAGCTGCCTGCACTCTGCCCGTACTTCAGGCCTGTGCAGACCTGTGTGGCCTCTGGGTGACTTGAAGCAACCTCACAGGCCATGGGAGACAAAGAAAACACCTCAGGGCAGCAGCAGTGGAGCTAATTAAGGTGTTAATTTTCCTTGTATTTGTGCCTAGAACACAGTAACTACTTGGAGCAAGCAAGAATTGGCAACAGCTTTCAGTCACTGAAGGCTTTGATAAGATCCGAACTCAAACTACAGAAGAACTGAATGATGCAGGGAGTGTTAAAAAAAAGGTGCAAAAAGTTCCTGCCAAACACCTTTAATCATTCCATACTCTCTTTTCTCACTAAAACTGTTTTCATACAGTCTCTGACATAGTGGGTCATGAGCCCGACTGGGTATTTCTGTGGACAGACATCACAGCTCCACACAGCACAGAAGACAGAGCGTGACTCACCTTGAAATAGAATCTTAAAAACAGGATTTCTGCAAAATTGTTTTGTCCTGTGCAGGTTGTGGCAGACTGTAACAGAAGATGATCACTGCTGTGTGGAGCTGGTCTGCTGTGGAAGAACCAGGGAGACGAGGGTGTGCAGTATTTTATGCTGGCTTTGGATGGATGTTCTTCTTTGTGTCTGACTTCCAAGTCTGCCCGTACATCCCTTTGGAGAATGGCTTGCAGGAGTAGAGCAGCCAGGAAGGAGGTGAAGGATCACTGTCTGCTGAAGCTCTTTCAGCTTTCTTTCTAAAACCCTGAGGGAGGCAGGGGGGAAGATGATGTGGGATCAAAAGCAATAATGCAGGAGCATTTGCAGGAATGATATTTTAAAAGATGAATTGTTTAGTTAGAGATTTTTCTTTCCTTCTTTTTTTTTTTTTTTTTTTTTTTTCCCCCCCAATATCCATCTGTTCTAACGAANNNNTTTTTTTTTTTTTGCCCCCCAAATATCCAGCTGCTGAACTGAAATCTGAATGTACCAGGTCAGTGCAGAGCATTGCAAACCTACAGTCCAGACATCCCAGCCATTTCTTGCCTTGTTTTTTATTACCCTATCCAGAGCAGGAATACTTCCCATAAACAAGTACACCCTTGCCAGCTTCTCACAGTCACTTTCAAACCTCTTTATAGATTTAAGAATACAGCATCCAAGAGCTTTAAGACACTATTGCTTCAGAAAGAGGGGAAAGCTGCCATCTGTCTCTTCCTTCCTTCTCACTCCAAACAGCACGAGGATACTTTTTCCTGACCCCGCTCTTCCCATCTTTTACCCCCTGAAGCATTAGTTAGAATTAAATATCAATGTGTTATTCCCATGGGAAAAATAAGGTAATTTATTTGCATGCCTGTGTAGTGGAACAGCATGTTAGGGAAGGCAGCTAATGGAAGGAGGGCAATTCATGTCTCTGAAAGAATAGGCTGCTTATTTGAGCACTGTAAAATAAAAATGTGCATTCCCTTTTACATGCAGCTTCGAGAAGGTGAAGTATTTTATGCTTAAGAGTAATTTTGTCAGCTGGCTGGCAATGTGTTAAAGATCTTTAAATGCAGAGAGCAGAGCTGTGGTGACTTTTCCCCTAATCAAACAGCATAGCAGGGAGAAAAGATGTAATTCTGAGGCTATGAAATCAACAGAGCTGTGACAACAGAGTCTGTGGTTTCACCTGTAGCTGAGAGCAAGACAAACTGTATTCTGTATTCAGTGTATATCCTTTTTAAAAAAAATTACTATTGTGGCAGTCTAACCCAGCCAAAGGGAGTACTGCATCTTACAGTGTTGCTAGAGAATAAAGGCTCATACTAATTTCTGATTTTTTTTCAGTAAGAGACCCTTACACAATGAAGTTTTTAATTACTGTGCAAGTCGAGTACCTATACAGAATAGCTTGGATTTCCCACTGGACCAAGGGAGTGTGAATTTAAGAGAAGAAAATCGGGTTTGCCTCATGATCTCTGTCATGGGGTCTTTTTCTTGTTTTTACAACCAATATCTTTTCTGGTTGTAGAATCAGTCTTTGGGGGAATTCTTGCCAGTGGTGTCAGAGCGAACAAAAAGCCTTTGGAAATGCCCACCTCAAGCTTTACCTTCTAAACTTCAAAAGCTATCCTTTAAAAACAAAATCTTAAAAACCTGAAGGTGGGCTGGGGGGAGATCAAGGGGCAAAGACTCTCCTAAAATGGGTCTCCTTTGAAGTGGCAATAGAGGTAACTGGGTGGATGAGAATTATCCTTAAATTCAGAATCTTGATGGGTCTGAATTTAATATAAACAGGCAGCAAATTTGGGCTTGCTGAGAGCTGCCAATATTCTCTTGGTGCATGGAAAGGACATGAATTTTTCTTTTCATACATCATTTACAAGTAACTGCAATGACTCCACAAAGTTGGTACAACTCCCTAACACAAAGCAGAAAAAAGTACAAAGGAAAGAACAGACTATTTTGTTGCTGGTTTTTAAATAGAAGTTCTCTGTGGGCAGAGTTCAGCTGCATCAGGGTGGAATCAAAGGGCTGGTATGGAGGAATTTTTTTTGCCTTCTGGAATTTGAATGTCTGGCTTTAGTTTCAGTTATCAGTACTCTTTATTTACTGAACAATGGCTCATGAAGATAGCAAGGTAATTTGATATTTGCTTGTAGAAAGTAAAGGACTGGTATTGGAATTTTCAGCAGTTTTCACAGGGACCTTTTGCCAGAACTTCAAAGAACTCTGTTCTTGTACAAACAGCCATTTGGAACAGACCTGTGTTTCCTATAAACCAGGGAGAGGAAATTTTCACTGAGAGCTGAAAATTAGTGAAACAAAGCTTCAGACCTTTTGTGCACAGTCCAAGCACCCCAGCTTTCTCCTTATACCCCCATATCACATGTCAGAGCCACATTTTCTTCTAGCAGCCAGCCTCAAAGCACTGTCATTCCTGTAGCTCAGAAATTATTTTCTGATCAGACTGAAAGCCAGTTTTCACACCTATCCTCACTGTTTATTTGCTGGAGTGATGACAGGTCCAACCAGTTAGGGAGTAAAAATTCATTTATTCCTTCCATGAGAGATAGGATTCATAAGCGCCATGTCCTGCTGTGTGGGAGAGCTCCTGTTCTTCTCCCGAATATCTCCATTATCCTTTTTGAATATGACATTCCAAGTGGACAAGAAGGTAGAAGAGAGAGCCCCTCATCTTTCCCAAAGGTGCCCTAAGGCTTGATGCTTCATGACTGAGAGAAGTCAGTGAGCAGAGCTCTGTCCCTACAGTGGAGGCAATGGGCCAAGCAGATGCACAGAGTTTTGAGAGGGACTGGTCACACAGACTGAGCAAGGGGGAGATAAAAGGTATCGTGGAAGAGAGAGAATAAAAGGAGAATGAGGCATGCAAAACTCTACATGCAACAGCAGAGAA
Source organism: Oxyruncus cristatus (assembly GCA_013399855.1). NCBI lineage: Eukaryota > Metazoa > Chordata > Aves > Passeriformes > Cotingidae > Oxyruncus > Oxyruncus cristatus. Next base: position 3,570,185 of record VXAY01005517.1, read on the forward strand.
GGGTTTAGAAAAAAAATCCTTTGTGCTTGTTAAAATTTCTGTAAATCCCAGTCTGCTTGAACATGGGATCGTCCCTCAGAGAGCAAAACAGCTGGCAAAGGAGGAGGTGATTAGAAAACTATCTTCTTATATTAGTTCATTGGAGAGAAAGATATTTGCTTGTAAAGGTATGTTTTTAAAGATCTTCTTATAGGTCTTATCAACCGCAGCTCTATCTACAAGATGTGGAAAATATAAGGTTTTTTTATACTTTGTGCCCCTGAGATTCATTGTCAAGTGCCCAAAAGAGTTTAAAAAGCATTCATCCATATTTCACCGGCATGACAGACCCTGTTGCCCTTCTGTTGTCCCCCAGATACTCCTGTCTTAGTAAAATTGGATCTCTTGTAATAAACTGGTTTTTTCCTGTTCTCTATGCAACTGAGTGAGATGAAAAGATCCCACGCTGGGTGACACAGGTCACAAAGTAGGTGAGTCCTCCCTTTCCTACCTCTGACCCTGGATGCCTCTCCTATTTCACTACCACTTTGTCACATAAGTACTAATCAAGGTTGCCTGTGATGTTCACATATGAGCTTATTATGCAGCCGATATTAACAATCATAAAAATCAGTCTGGCTCTGGCAGTCAAGTGGTGCTAAACTGCCTGTGATGGGCTGAATTCAAGGCCACATAATTTGTGTTCTGAATATCTGAAAAACTTAAGGCTGGCTGTATTAAAAACCTCAACTTTGCACACCACTAATCTTAGAACAAGCTGCTCAGGCAACCTTGACCCTGTAGTTTTCCAGATTTTCTGATTTCATCTTAGCTAAAGCTTTATTGCTGCGGCCCATCACTTTTAGCCATCAGTATGAGGTATATCTAAGCTTCCTGCATATCAAAAAGGAGCTGCACAAATTGCCAAGGAAAGAAACGTTCAAGGGGCAGACTTTAAAAGGCATTTAGATGGTAGAGGGGCACACCGAGGGAAGAAATGATCAGAGGAATTACAAACTGACACATGTTTTGGAATTCTTGGTCTTTAAATTCTACCCCAAGCTCCTTAATTACGGAACAGGTCCACAAGGAAAACTGTAACCTATTTCCCTTTGTTCAACTCTTTCTGGTTGGAAGGATTTATTAAGCCAATGTCAATATTCTTCCCATCAATTTTGGAATGTCTGACTCTTTGTTGAAACAAGCTATTAGCAGCAATAAAAAGACACAGGACTAGAATAATTTGTCTGGAGTTCTCTCGTGTGAAATATTCGCAATAGTGTGAAGAAGCCAGCAAGTAATATTATATTCACGGCTTACTTTGGCTCACAGGTGGCAGCAAAATCAATTAACTACTTCTATCCATAAGAATTTATTGACTTCCACCCATTTTAGAAAGAAATGTGACTTTGAGTTGGTAAAGTTACCAAATGCTTGTCTCACCCTGTGCAGTTTTGTGACGTGCTGCAAGACATTCTTTCTTCTACCAGCCACCCTGGTTCTGGGGCAATGGATTTCACCTGGTAATTCTCTCCCAGGATGCAGAGCCTCCACCAGTGCTGTAAATCTTCCTTACTTGAGCAAGCTGCTAATCTATGTTCTCATTTGAATTTCCTCAAACTACTGTTTGGCACTGCTACTTACCTCTGATTACTTTTTCACAAAACTCAAGTCAGCAAAATTTGCAGTGACTAGTGGGAAACTCAAAATACCACAGGCGGTGGGAAAGCGTGTGTTTGCAGATAAGGCACCCCACACTCCTCCTTTAACCCACTACAATCCCTACACTGAGCCTGGCACTGTACCAGAGAAGAATGTGGGAGAAATAGGCCAAGCTGTTATAGCAGGTAGATCAGTACACATAAATTTAGGCAATCATTTAAGGGGAGCTCAGCTAAACAAGCTGTCCCTTACCTTTTGTTCCTTTATAGATGTTTATGTTACTAATTAAGCTGTGGCTTTAGGTCTGCAAAGTAATGAAGCTCTTCCACCTGCTGATGTCAAAATATCTGACTGTTGGCTGATACTTTAAACGAGAGCAGGTAGGAGAGATGCTGTAGTAATTGACTGTTGCCTGCAAGAGTTGTTTCAGGGTGAATGCTGGAGAGGCTGGACTGGTTTAGAAAATTGGAAAGAAATTGTTTTTCCAGAGGTTGGTGATTGGAATGTTTTCCTGAGAAGTCTTAGAGATTGGTAGTGTTCCTCACTCTAGGTGTAATATGTACTAAGCCTACATCTGGGTGTTCATGAGGGAGCAGATTGTGTGTGTCTCTCTTGCATAGTCTAATTAAAATAACTTGCATACATATGTCAGTGTTCCCACTGAGTCTTATGGTATTTAGTTAACTGGGTTTCATTTTGTTGAATGTAGGCTGGGACAGGTTTGTGTTTCTAAGCTTTTGTGGCTTACAAAGTTTTAATTGAATATATAATGAGTGTCGTATTTAAGTAATTATTTGAACCTTATGGCAGCGACAAACCAAAATCAAGCATACTCTGGTGATTTGTTTTATATTTTAATGTTGATGTTTGAGGTTTTTGAAGATCTCAAGCTATATTTTGGGCTATATATTCTGATTCTGGACTACACTTGACTGAAAATTTTCTGAGGATCAGTCCAGGTTTACAGAGCAAAGCTGGCCCTGCTATTCATTGCTCTTGCTCTTTTCTCCTTCTTCAGACTTTTACCCTGAAACAAAGCCATCTTTACAGTGCAGTTGATCACCTAACCATCCAAGACGAGTTGTAAAACCCAGGTGCTGAGCACTTGGCTATGAAGTTTTTCAAGGGTAAGGCCATTAACCTAGATCTGCTGGCCAAAGTCCAGTCTTTGCATTTAACTTCTTATTTGAGTTCCTCTGGTAGTTTCAGTTATCATGATCTTCACCCTCCCTCATCTCTGCTGCTGACACGTGACATTTCCTTGCTTACTTCAGCAGAAGTTGCAGATTCCCCAGAACTGAAGCATGCATTTTGGATAAAATTGCTGCTAAAAGACGTTCACATTACCTTAATCATGTGTTAGGCTGGAATCTGGATCAACATATAAGAATGAAATAATATATTTGCATTTCTGGAGAGATAACATGGCTTTCTGCTAACCACTAAATCCAATTAGGAACTGCCATATAAAACTACATGCGATGAATGGGCTGTTTACAAAGTACATCATTAAAGTGCTGTGCAATAAAAAGGATTTCATGTCTTTGTCTAAGGATTCCAGCAAGGGGTTCATATGGCCTGTAACTACTGTTTAAAAGTAGATAAAATATCATAGCAAAAACTGGGGTGATATAAAACAATGGCTCTATGGGTGAAAGGGGATAACAGGAGTGGAGAAATCAGTACCATAATATCAATAGATTAGCAGGGGTTCAAGAAATAGGGGATGTAGTTTTTTCGGAGTAGATCACCTGGTTCAAACCCAGATCACAAGGCGGGCGAATTCTACCCTGACATAAATCACTTATTTAACCTCACTTGACCTTGTTTGGTAGAATTTGGCCCTGTCTCAGTGATGACTTGAATTAATTACTGCACATAAGTAGAAAAACTGTGACTGGATACATTATCTGTCTGAATTTTAATTATTTGTGTAGTCACAAACCGATTAAAAACTGGTTATTTTTCATAGTCCCCCATCCAAAGAGCTTTTCATGGGATGAAGGGAACTATTTTTTCAGCTGTTATCTTTTATGGTCTAATACCTTCTTCATTGCTTATGAAAAGTGATTGTGAACTTACTGGATTACTGGATATACTGAAGTCTTGCCTGGACATTTTTGAAAGCTACTGCTACTTCAAGCTGCTTTAAGGAAGAGACTGACTGAATCAGGAAGCTATAGCACTTTTGCCAACTTCTTCTGCCTTTCATCACTCATGTTTTGGGTTGTGCCCAGAAACAGAAGTTGGATTTTTTCGTAAAGTTATCCAAAAGTAATATCAAAAAGTTTGATTTACTACTGAGCTCCTTTTTCACACTAAAACTGAGTGGTCAAAAGGAATTTTTTGATTTATGATCTGTTCTGAGTAGGGATCTATTTGAACATAGGATTGAATTTCAGGATCTAAGAGGAAAGAACAAGAAACAGGAAGGAATGAAGAAGAGTAAAATGTGTCATATCCAGGATTGTGGCCAAGTTCTACACCACCAATATAAATATCTTAGACTGCACTGTAGCATTAGTGTCTGGGCCAGCTGTTTAGCACATTGAGACTGAAGTATTTTAGAATCATAGAATATCCTGAGTTGGAAGGAACCCACAAGGATCGCTGAGTCCAGCTCTTGGCTCTGCACAGGACCACCCCAAGAATCCCACCATGTACCTCAGAGCATTGTCCAAAGTTGCTCATCCTTTATCCGGATCTTTTCATCCTTCATAACTACAAACTCTCCACCCCAAGATTAAGACCTGTGAAGAGAATGTTTGTATTGCTTATGTCTGGTAGAGAGTTAAAAAGGTCAGACTGAATTCAGTTTAGCCTTCAAATTATTTAAAAACCTGATCTATTTACTGCATTTTTTCCCAAACAATGCATTCCTTTAGCGTGTAAAAATGAGCTGCAGCAAAGCTGCCACAGGAGCATAATGCAGGAAATAGACCTTAATCAGTATTTCAATCAGCCACCTCTGGGTGACTGAGAATTGCTAGTTAGAGGTTCTCCCAGGTAAATAAAAACCTACTTGTTTTCTTTCTTTGGAGGAACAGCTGTCAGGAAGTTTACTTCTTTTGGAATTTCTTTACTTATATAATCAATAGTGTTCTTCAAAAAAATGAAGTCTTCAGTGAATTCAGTCCTAGCTTTCAAAAAAACTCAAAACCCTGTTTAATTTTGACTGCTGAAGGGAATGCTAGATGTTTATGTGCCAGACCCAAGCTGGTATTAAATGAGTACAGCCCCATCAATTATCATAGGGCTGAGCTGAGTGATCCGCATCGTGTGATAATCACACCCACACTTTCGCAGGGAAGGTTGGTGTTAGTATTTTTATTCTTTTACTGTTCAGAAAGTCTTAAGAAAACAAGGAGCTGTAGTTCTGTGGCACTGACCCTGCTGTGACCTCACTGATCAAACGCAGGCTGCTGTGGTATAACTGCAGGGTCTGTTCGGTGATGGATACGGTGCCACCACCGAAAGCCCATCATCTGCCAGTGATAATTGGGAGCCTGCATCTTCCCTCCCACATCCCAACTTCCCTCAGTGCCATATGGTAACTGTTGCGATCGCTGACCTTTGGTGCCTATGAGAGCACCTTCAAACTACCCTCTTTTATTTATTAAATCATTCTTGGTCTCAGCTTCAGGACGTAGTTGTGCATCAAACTTAATAGGATCATTTACTACTGTGGATTTCTTCTTAGAAGAACTGACTGGCTTGTCCTTTGAAAGCTGCTAAGAAGTAATTCCAGGCACGCTACATTTTCCTCTCCAAGGGAAGCAAAGCCACCTCCAGGCACCTGCTGTGCCTGAGTGGTGGGGTCAGAGCTGCCCACAGGCAGAGCAGGCAGCGTGGCTGGGATCCTGCTGGACACAGTCTGATGGCTGTGTCCATACTGTAGAGGTGTCTCAGCACTTGAGACTGGTCTTATTTCCTTCCAGAAAGGTCACGTTAGTCTTTGTGCAGACAGCTGTGAGTAACTGAGGGATGCTGGTGGCTTGGGAAGGGGTGAGGGCTGTGGGCAGGATTACTCTCATGGTGCCTGTCCATCAGGGACAGGCCAATATTAATATTAATATCACACTAACAACAAAGCTGTGAGCACCCCATGAAGCATGAGGTGATTCAACTAACCACCACAAAACAACTTCACGTACAGCGTGTCAGCCTTGAGAAGCGGTGGAAATGTGTCACAGTGTATAAATCCACATCTCCTGTGGCACTTCACAGGGGAAGTGAAAAGCAGCACATGAGGTGAAGGCTGGGGTCTGGTACAGAGAAGATCTGTTTGTGCACTGCTGTCACAGGGCAGGAGAAGAGCTTGAGCTGTGCCTGGCGGAGGAAGAGCCAGTATGTGCAATGCAAGGAAGGGTGGTCAGGAGGGAGAAATTTGGTTTCTTCACTATGAGGAAAACAAATATCCGTAGAGAGGGGAAATAAAAGTCTGTTTGCTCTAATGCAGCTGATAGACACCAGGGATTTTCCAGCTACCTTTTACTCCACACTATCTGAGTTTTGCCATTATCAGTTTATTTAAATGCCTAAAAGAGAAAAGCAAAGCTTTAATTTCTTCTGGCCACATGGTGTATAAAGCTTTTCTTGCAGGTTTCTCTGTCCTCTCTGAAACCAGTAGAGATGCCATTTTTCATATCCTGGATTTGTGCTGTTAAGATCAACCTGAACTGACATGAGAGAGTGTATCAGCAATGAAAAAGTCCTGAATCCCTGGATTTAAGGTTGTCAAATCGCTGAAACTCCTTCAGGGGTCTAAACAGCACAGTATTGCTCACATGTACTCTATGTATGTTAGAACGTTCCTCCCAAATTTCTTGTGAGGTTTCCAGTATTATCCAGTGATGTGTGTATACTGTATATAATGCTTTTTAAAAAATTCTTTTGCATTAAATACACAAAATACACATTAAAAAATGTAATTGTCTAGTCATTTTACTGCATCATATGCAAAAGTCGTCTGATACAAGATGCAAAACAAAGAGAAAAGAGGATGAGAAAGAGATTGTTTCTGAAACTCTATCTCCTCCAATGATATATCAATATTTCATTTTATTTTTCTTTAAAGGAAATTTCATACCAGTACCTGTCATGTCCACTACATTTTGCCAGTAGGAAAGGCTGTACTGATCCTTTGATTTGAAATTAAGTATATCTATAATGGTTTAGTATAAAATAACAAGGTTTTTCACTGGTAAAGAAATCTTGTTTTCTCTGTTCCTGCTCTCTGACAGTTGGTTGGCAGAGAAAGGAAGAATAATAAGTTTTAATTATATCTCCCCAAACAAGCAGATTTGAAAGCAATGAAGGGATTACATGAGAATAAAATCCCTTCAAGCATTAACTGTCGCTGGCAAAAGGATGTTAGATATAATCCTATAAGGTTAGATGTCCAGACATCCTGGTTTAACCAGGACAGTCTAATTTTTAATTTAACGTTCTGTCATCCTGATTATTTTCTTCGGGAGGCTCATGTGTCATGTTTGCCTTTGTGCCATACTCAAGAGTGGCACAATCATGAAAATAACACTTTAAATCATCATGCAGCTTTTCTCCTCCAATTTCATCAACCAGCATCACATGTCAAAATGCATTGAACATCACAAGCCAGGAGAATAGGAATTGTATTATCTTCTGCATTAAAAAGGAATAGATAAGCAAGAGAACAAAGGAAAAGTAATAAAGAGGAGTGGGGAAAATAACTCCGGATCTATACATGCTTTTTTTCCTTTATGAGAAAAGATGCCCGTGAAAATACACAATGCACTTGTCACTTGCTTGTTATGTGGAGCTTGAACTAAGCCAGTTCCAAAAAGCTTCAGGTGCTGTCCCCTTCAGACATTTCTTGGTTGGCAGCAAACTACTAAGAAAATGCCAGTGGAGTAGTTAAGAAGATGGAAAGTTTTTTTTTTATTCCACCCATGAGCTTTCAAACTCCCTCAGACAACAGATGGGTGATCCAAATTGGGTCTAATAAAGCAAGGATAAGTATTTCTTCTGAGGCTAGAAGTTTGGTCAGACTTAACAGAATGTTTATTGTGCCTTTGCAATTTTTGCTTTTAGGCTGAAAGCAGAAAAATCTGCTGAAATATGGTGTAGTTTCCAGCTGAAACCAGAACAGTATTGTGATTCACATGAGAGCAGCAGATCCTTTGTGATTTCTAGGCAGAGCAGGTTCAGAAAAGCATCTGAACTCCTTCAGGATTTTCTGATTATCCAAGCCTGAGGCTTTGCTTTTCTCATTCCTCCATCCTCTCTGTGAGTCTCATTGTGAGAGTCGCTGAGTGCTCCCTTTGTCCAGCTTTGCTGTCAGGTATGAACATTCATTACCTTTGAGAAGGTGCCAGTGCTTTGTAGGGTGAGATCTTAAAAACACTGTGGTCAAGAGGTAATGCACAAGGTTTTAATAAGCATCTGACTAAACTGACTGCTTGTTTTCTTTTCAAGCCAGATTTTCTTTTATAAATAGTTTCAGCTTCAGGAATGTATTGCCCTTCCACCCACATGTTCACCTTAGCTGCACTTAAGTCAGGACTTAAGTCAGGCTGTGATCCATATGGAATTTCCCAGGTGCTCATTGTCTGTGTGCACAGAGCCAGCGTCTGAGCCAGCCTTGAGGATTTCTTCAAGGTCTGACTGCTGTACAACGTGCTCTCCCCTTAGGGTAGACAATAGTAAGTTTAATAGATGTCTCGTTGGATGAATAGGACATGTCATCTTCAGACTTGGGCCAGGCACTGCTCACGGGGTCTGTCATTGTTACATCCTGGCTGCTTTGCAAATATGCAAGCACGGGATAATGTGCTGAGGTACAGTGAAGCATGTTAGTCATACTGAAGGAGGGTCCCCTGGGAGGCCTCTCCATGACAGAAAATACTGCTGCAAGAATTAGAGATGAGGTGTGAACTAAGCACTCTGAGAACTAAAATGGCCCTTTCTAAAAGGACCTTTCTAAAAGTAAATCATAAAATCATAGAATGTCTTGGGTTGGAAGGGACCTTAAAGACCATCTAGTTATAACCCCCGTGCTTGGGTAGGGGCACCTACCACTAAACTAGGTTGCTCAGAGCCCCATCCAACCTGGCCTTGAACACTTCCAGGGATGAGGCATCCGTAACTTCTCTGGGCAGCCTGTTCCAATGCCTCACCTCCCTCACAGGAAGAGTTTCTTCCCAATATTTTACCTAAACCTACTCTCTTCCAGTTTGAGGCCATTCCCCCTTACCCTATTGCCACATGCCCTTGTAAACAGTCTCTCTCCATCTCTTTGTAGGCTCCCTTCAGGTAGTGGAAAACCTCAATTAGGTCACCTTGAAGTCTTCTCTTCTAAGGCATCAGAAGTCAGTGACCCTTGGAAACCCTTCCTCAAGCATTCATCCACCTTGGATCCAAAGGCGGAGCAGTGAGATGGCTGTGTCAGTAAGGCCACGGAGCTCTGTTCTCTCCTCACACACTGGTGACATTCCAACTGCTGCTAACTGGGGTTTGTCCTGACTGCCTCACACTCAGGTTCCTCTACAGCAAGCTGGTGCAGGGGGAAGTAGAAGGGGCTCCCTCCACCTCAGCACAGCCACCTGGAATCAGTTCAGAGAGAGAGAAGCCAGTTCCTTGTAGCGGAAAGGTAACAGTAGGAACCCGGTGGAAGGCGTACAAGTGTGGGACAGGATGGAGGGGATGACCAGGCCTCTTCCATCGGGTCCTGTGTTCTTGCCAATGCAATGGTAAAAGAGCCATGATACGTCTCCTGACCATCTCCAAACAGGATATAAAGTGGATACATGGTGCTAGAATCAATTAACCTTTCTTTCTCTCCTTTTTGCACGTTCTGGCAGACTCTTGGTAGTTGGATTTTGCTGTCATTTTTTATCATTTTTGTTTTACATCAGAGAATAGAAAGCTGAAACTTTCTGTTCTGTCTGAGCGGATGAGCTCATGTGTAAATGAGTAAAACCAGACCACTGAAATCTCAGTGCTCTGAGGTTTGATGGTAGCCAAAATTACAGGGGACAATCTTACAATTGGGTAGAACACCCCCTGCCACCCACCACTAATTGTGTCATTCTGGATTATAACTCAAGATGCTTTGGACCAGATTGTGATTTGAAATGCACCTATTTAAATCTGGCATCAATATTCCCTTCTGCTTCTGTATTAATTAATGTCTTGTGGGCTGTATTTCTGCAGCTAGATAGTAGGCTGCTTTGGATCCGATTCACTGGATCAGGCAATTTAGTTCTCTTTGAAGTTTCCATTGTGATTTATATTTGGATGTGCCTTTATATAACTGAGAATTAAAAATGAGTATTTATGCCTTTTTGTTATTATTATGTCTTTGTGATTAAACGCCTGTCTGTAATAGTGGGTTGTAACCCAGGAAGTCCTTTCCAGTCCTGCAGCTCCTGACTGAAGGCAGCAGGATCCATGCGATGTGACATGGATGCAGAGCTCACAGGGTGGTGGTGCAGAGAGGGGGAGCACAGTTTGGAGGACAGCTTCAGCTGAGGTTCCCTGTCAGCCACTGAGGGTGTGCAGGGCAGTGAGAGCAGTGCTATCAGCCCTGCTGCTGCTGACCCAGCTTTTGCCTTGTTGCCTGTGCTTTTGCTTCAAAACAAATTCTTCTTTTGCATTCCCCAGATCCCTGCCAGCACTGAGGCACAGTCCTTGGGCAGAGTCAATGAGGATAGTTTTGTGAACCTTTAAATACGAAAGGTGCTGTGCAGAAAACCAAACACATATCTCCAAGCTACAGGCTAGACTTGGGCATTATATTTAGTATAACCACCAGCAGCTATTTCTTTGCTGGCTGGGGCTCAATCTTCACGGAAGGAAATGGAAGGAGAAAGATTAAGTAATGCTGCAGGCACAGCTGCATCTATTTTTCCCCCCTGTGGCACCACCACTTTGCCACTTGTTAAATGAATAACTTCTGCTCATTCCATCCCCTTCTCTTCAGTACAAAAGCAGGACAGAGTTGGACTCTCTCTCCACCCCAGAGCGAAACAGAACTTCTTAACAGCCAACAAACTAAGCAAGGCAGTTAAATAAAGCCACAAATTACTTTGTTATACCAACTTACTGCATTTTGGGTTTTTAGAGCATTCCACATTTTACATCTACAAAGGAAAGGCAGGCTTCCCTACCTCGGCTCAGCATGTCCACCTCAAAGCACTCCACTTGAACTTTTTAAATATCACATCAAAGCCTGGAGTGTGTCTCCAGCATGTTGAGGAGAGTTTTGGATACAAGACTGTGAACTTGGCTATAACCAGGACCAGGTGCCACTCAGGCATCACTCAAAGTGTGCTGGATTTGACAGTGCTGACAGAAATCTCTGTGCGATCCATGGTATGCTTGGGAATTCACCTGAACAGTCACATTCCCGGTTTCTTCCTGCCTGCCTTCTCATCACTGCTAGCCCAGCATTGTGCCCAAGGGCATGGCAAACCCTGGCAGCAGCACAGTGCTCTAGAGCAGCACAGCTGAGCTCCCTGTCCCCTCTGTGCTGGTTGGGAGGTGCAAGGTCACCACTTCAACAGAAATCTGCGGCATTCATTAGGAGAAGCCCACAGAACACTTTGTTATGTACAAAGAGAGCTTGGTACAACCTTTCCTCTGACAAACCTTTGGCTGGAGGAATGAAAATGTTCTGGCAGTAGCTGGAAGGAGCAGTGCACTTTGGGTAGGACAATTTCTGGCTCCTCAGTCAAGGTGAAACTCTCTCTTAGCTGCTGGCCAGTGTACATCTTACTTTCTTACACCCTTTCTTTCACTCCAAATAATCGTTGGAGATTCCTGCCCTGATAATCACAGCCTAGTTCATCCTTCAGCAACCAAAAAACCCAGTGAAACCACGACACTACTGAAGGCAGTCCTCCTGCCTTTCCTGAGCCAGCATTTTACCTCCATGTGTTCACAGGCCTCCCAAAACATTTGCTTTATAGGTAAGTGTAACCACTTCCCTCCCTATCCATATAGGATGTTGTATCTTTTGCCCTCAGACTGCCACAGAAGCTCATGTGGTACTTCGTTCTTTGCCAGTTTGTTTTACCCAGGGGTAAACTCTTTGACCGCGGGGAACAGTTGCTGTTTTACCCCGGAGAAGGGTAAATCAGAATCATAGGTCATGAGTAATGTAGCGTAAGTACCTTCCCTTCTATTTACCTAGAGAATGTAGTGCTGTTTAGGTACTAAATAATGAATATAATAAAAAAGATGCACTGCTTCAGCTGGTGAGGTGTCCCCAGGAAGAGAATTCCACCAGAGAGGCACAGAGGATTGAAAAACACGGCACTTGGAGCGTAGCAATATTTGGGATGATTAACTGGTGCTGTAGAAGGTCGTGGCAGAAGCATAAAGAACACGCTGTGGAAAACAGTGATTCTTTTCCATAAATAAAATAGCATTGTGATCTTAAAGGAGCAGGACTTGGAAACAAGCAGAGGATGTAAATAAGTAAGTAGCAGGGGGAATGTGAGAATATCAATCAAGAAATTAAGCCGACAGCATAAATAAGCAGGCAGCCATAGCCTGGGGGGTGGATAGAAGAACATGAAGTCAAGCAAAGATGTCAGTGGAATAGCTGAGAGAAAAGAGACTCTGTGCTATGAAGACAAATGGTGCAGTGGAAAGAGTCTGAAAAAGAACTTCACCTCAAATACCGAATTCCTGATAAGCAGGGCTGGCCAACACACAGATTAATACAAGTGAAGCACAGGTCACAGTCGAAGAGACAGCGTAGGATCCTTGCCACTGATAAAACTACATTAGCCTCAAAAAGTGATTTTGTATTTAAGTCACTGGTTTTATATCTCAGGATATTTTTTTAAATACCACAAACTGTATAGGCTGTCAATGTGCCTAGGGAGGAATGCATTATGGATATAAAAGTGTCAGTTATTCTTTACATTTCTAAAATCCTTCACTTTGAAAACCCATAAATGAACTGTAGGAGGGCATTTTTGAGGCAGACAGCTGTACGTTTTGATTTTGCTTTTAAGCTGTATCATTAGCAAATAGTTTTCTTTTGCAACTAATAGTCCTTGTGGGATATTTTTTAATACTAGAAAAAGGGGAGAGAAGGTCAAAAAATGTGTGTGGTAAACTTGGTTTTGTTATTTGATATATTTTCTTCCATAAAGCATCAAACTTTCTGACTAGTCCTGCATGTCACTCTGAGCCCATCTTAATTCTTTGTCATTAACAAAAGCTGAGGATAATATCACCAGTGGCAATTTAGGAGGTGTCTGAAAAGATGTTCTCTGTTCATGAGAAAGTGTACGTGTGAGAGGACAACTTGGGTGTGAGAGGAATCTGCAGTCAAAGAAAAAGAGAAGAAACCCTCTCTGTTTTTAACAAAATGTTACATCTTCAAGATTAACTTAGAAATTTACTGAGAACAGCAAAAGCTAGGGTAAAGCAGGCTCTACTGACAGAGAGAGTGCTTTACTACTACCCATGGCCATTGGTAGTAGTAAACATGATTCAGAATTGTTCAAACCCTGTTATATCACTGAAGCACAGTTTGGTGGGTGTTGGCTCCATCATTACCCACCCTGTTGCAGAAACAAGCCCCCCTGTCTTTTTCTAGACCAAATTTCAATTTATTTTTCCCCTTTCAGACTCCCATATCATTTGCAACTACACTCAGATACTCTATAAAGAATGGGAGAATGATCTTCTTTTTAAAATTTTTTCCTCTTAAAAATCGTTATTTTCCTGCATTTGCTTTTGGGAAAACCTTGATTAGGTCTAGTTTGAGCTGAAAAAATTTCCTGACCTTTCAGGGCTGGGCCCCAGGGTTCTCTTGTTCAGAATACAAAGCCTGCTAATAGGTTGTGAGGGCATTCATTATATCTTTAGTTCTTGGAGGAGTTGTGTGTGTTGCAGGGTGGATGCCTTTAATCAGTGCTCTGGAGGCTCAGTGCTCCAAGGCCAGCAATCTGCTCCCTTTACTACGTTGGGTTTCAGTTTGTTTTTTTTTTTTTTTCTAAAAGAAAACAAAGTGAAATGATCATGTTATGTGACAGTGTATTTGAGTTTTCCAAATTAATGCCAATGTACTGGTTAGGGATCTTGTTGTCTCCTTTTTTTTTTTTTCTTTTTTTCCTGTGGTCTTTTCCTTGTGAACTTACTTGGTATGGTTAGAAAATCTTCTATTCTTCTACTTTGAATTTGGCTTTTTTCTCCAGAGAGTGCAGATCTCAGTATTTGGTGGAGTGTGTCAGCTGGCCTGTGCAATACAGCTTTATGTTTTCAGCTGCTTCATGCAAACTACATCCCCAAATACAGACAAAAACCAAGGCAGGAGATAGAATATGACATAAATTACAGAAAACACTCGCTCAGAGATAACATTTGGAAGGAATACGAATAAGCAATCAATCACAAAGCTCGGGGTAAGCTCTCTGGGACACAGCTTTTTCTGCGCTCAGAGTTGCATTCACACCGCAGCAAAGCCCTTGTCCACAGCGGGATTTCTAGGCACTACTACAATACAAATAATAATAATAATTAAAAAATAAGGTGTTTAATTCATTGCAATTCCAAACAAACTCTACAGAGAATTCTGTAACAGCAGAAGATAAACAACTTAAAAGAGAAGTCACTGGATGTTTGATTCTAGTTGCTCACAGCTGTGATAAAAGCTATTACCAACTTGGACTGGCTTATCAAAGAGGAGTATCAGGAGTATCAATAAGTAATTGGCAAAGAAAAACCAGCACTATTTATTAATTAGCACCTATCACTTCTGCACAGATGACTTTGTTTGCAGAAGAGACAGCCTTAGGGCCTGGCCAAGTCTTGTCATTCATCATTTCTAGTTTTTAGATACTATTTTTTTGCTTTATCTCAGAGAAGTTTTTAAGGTCCAGGGGAATTTTTTCTTTACCAACCCCATCTTTTTCCTGGTCTTTTTACCACAATATTAGGACTGAACATGTAGGTTCTCCATGTGGCTTTGTACTGAATGATGTGAACTAAGGAGCTTGAACAGGGATGGGGACAAACTCTTTGGTGGGACCCACTGAGACAGGACAAGGGGTGATGGTTTTAAACTGAACAAGGGTTGATTTAGATTAGACATAGGAAAGCAGTTTTTTTACAGTGAGAATGGTGAAACACTGGCACAGGTTTTCCAGAGAGGTGCTGGATGCCACATCCCTGGAAACTTTTTCAATATCAGGTTGAGCAGGGCTCTAAGAACCTGGTCTCATGGAAGGTGTCCCTGCTCATGGCAGGAGGGGTTGGACTAGATGACCTTTAGAGGTGTCCATTCCAACCCAAACTATTCTATGAATCTCTGATCTCTTCAGGGACCCGGACAGAGCAAGTTGTCCTGTTTCCTTGCTGGAGCAGCTGTAGGCAACATGTTTATGGGCTGGGTCAGTGTAGGACCAAGTACCTGGTCCTTGTTTTCTTAAGTGCTTTGTATCAAGATATCAGTTTTGAGAAGACATTAATGAGCATCTTTATACTTTTGTTGAGCAAAACGATGCTTCTCTGGATTTAGTCAAATAGAGGATTTATTTTTTTTATCTTTAGTAAGCACTTTAATACCCCTTCTCATTGTAGTCCAGTCACCATAAGATATGAGCTTTTTTAATAAAAACACATTCAATTCTTCTTCAGTGTTGCCAGCAAACAAAGATTGACTGTTTTTAATGTACATTTCAATTTACAGTGCTTTTGGAGGCCATGAGGGAAATATATAGTCCTAACCGCTTGGCTCAAAGTCGTTGTTCTGTCAATACAAAATCATTATAATAAAAAACTCCTGTTGGCTCTGAACTTAAAAAATCTAGAAATAATTTGATACGTATTTTTTACAAATCCATAGCTTTCCTCAGTTGGAAATGGTATTGTGGTTGGCTCCATTATCATTATTGCAAACTTATGATCATAATTATGGCACTCCTGCAGAAAGAGTTCTGAAAGGCTCCGCAGCCTCTCGCTGCTGACAGGGCAGTTTCTGTGGGAGGCTTTACATCAAGGTAATGGATCTAGTTAATGTGTTGTTGAACTAGCTGAGACTGGGATGGGGCACTTGGTCCGTATGCCTGGCCTTGCCACCACGACCCGAGCAAATTGACTCTTCTGACAAAGCAGTGGACTCTAAGAGTTGTGTATGATAAAGGTGGGATGGCTAAATTGGGTTGCCCAGGGTCCTGTCTAGTCCAGATCTGAGTTTCTCATCAGACGGAAATTTCACAGCCTCACTGGGTGCCTGTTCCAGTGTTGGACTGGTAATTTTTTTTTTCCTGGCATCTACTCAGACTTTTTCTTATCACATTTTTTGTCCTCTACCTCTCATCCTGTCACCTCTGCACATCCAGTGGTTCAGCTCTGAGTTTTCTGCACCCTGCTAGGCAGTTGAAGGCAGCAGTCAGATCCTCTCCCTTTTTCTTTTTAAAGATGGCTCCAGTCAGTTTTCTCAGCATTTCCTTACCCACAATGTACCCCAGCCCCTAACTGATGTGGTGCCTCTCTGTTCCCTCTTCTTACACATTCCAGGGACCATGGTTTGGGGCAGAAATGGATGACTCCACAGAACTTATAACCTGGAAAAGGACATAATGGTTGGTATAGTTCCTCCTAGAGAACTATTGTAGCAGGGATGCTGTCAAGGCCAAAGGACTCCTGTTTCTGGGAGTGGAGAGCTCACGTCTTGCTACTCTTGAAGATCTCTGTGAGATGCTTAACCCCTCAAAAGAGAGTTCAGAGAGGTTTGGGAGATGGTGCATAAGAGGGTAGCAAGCAGTTTTCAAGCTGACTGGATCAGGTGATGTGAGAGGAGGGTGATGATGAGCTGTCAAAGAACGTAACAGGAGATTTCTAATATCTTTGAAAGGTGTGCAGTGAGGAGAGTCTGAAGGCAAAAGCAAAGGGAATGAAAATCCCCTGTATTGCTGTGCTCCTGGTGAAGGAGGACACAGGTCCTTTTAGTAATGAACTCCTCAAATAAATTAAGGAATTTTGAAGGTAGAATCTTTCTATCTCTAGATTCTTCTTCACACGTGAGAAGTGCTTTTGCAATGAGCATGAGCATCTGACCTTTTCCTTCCCATCTCTCCTGCAGCTGCAGTGCTCAGGCTGCTCATTAGCAGTACCTAGGTATTAACCTTGGAACAATCCAAGAGAAAAGCCCAGAGAAGGCTGCAGCCTCCACTATTAAATACGGCATTGCAGGCTACATGAATGGAGTAGCTACAGTGTTCTTCCACTCAGGAAACTTCCCAAGCAGGTGACCCACATTCTGGAAACTACCAGTGTAATCCTTTTGAAAGCACTGATATTTTGGTTGACCCAGTAAAGTCTATAAGATTGTGGATACACAGCTTTACACGTGGTATAAAAAGAAAAGAAAGCACATCTTCCCACCTCTTTATTCTTTGCAATGTACAGGCATATGCTTAAAACACAGGGAGTACAAGGCGAGGGTTTGAAGGGAAAGGTGCTGGCAGGAGCCTGCTGACATCTCTGATGCTCTCTGACATCCTCGGACGCTGGTTCCTCGCTGTGGCTGTTGCAAGCACAGCTGCTGCTTGTTCCACTGCTGTCAACACCCCTGTGCTGCTGCTGGAGAGCCTGTAGCAAGCACAGAGCTTTGCTTTTCTGGGAGTCATGTTGAGAAACTGCCTGAGTTGTGCTCAAATACAAGTTTGAGGCAGGGCTGGCTCCCAGAATATGCCTGCAGATTGACTGACAGTGGGAGCAGAGGCTTGGCATCTCTCTCAGATGAAGGAGAGCTGGATGTTAACAGTGACTGCTTTCATAGCCTCACAGTAGTCACGTGTAATTTTGGAAGCACTAATGTACCTAAGAAATTGCTCGGTTGTAGCCAGCCAGAGTACAGACTCATGGTCCTGCTCATTGTTTGTTCCCAGCTTTTGCAGAAGACCTGCTTTGTTTTCTTCCCTTCCTTTAACAGTCTGATTTGGGACAACAATAATACCTTCCTCTAAAATTATAGAATCACGCTACAATGGTTTGGGTTGGAATGGACCTTAAAGACCATCGAGTTCCAGCTCCCCTGTCATGGGCAGGGACACCTTCCACTGGACCAGGTTACTCAGGGCACCATCCAACCTGGCCTTGAACACTTGCAGGGATGGGGCAGCCACAGCTTCTCTGGGTAACCTGGGCCAGTACCTCACCACCCTCACTGTAAAAAATGTATTCCCAATATCTAATCTAAACCTGCCCTCTTTCAGTTTAAAGAAGATTACTACTTGTCCTATAAATAAAGACTTAATGTAATATTCTTAATGTTCTTAATAAGAATAATAAATAAATACTACTAAGACCATTCCCCTCCTGTTTCTAATATTCAGTAATTACATTTTAATTCATGCCTCCAGATTTATTGGCAAGTTAGGAAGTCTCGTTACAGACCTGGAACCCAGCTGCTTTCTCTGGAGGCTGTGTCAAGGTGTGCCAGCACATCACTGACATGAGCCAGTAGCTGGCACAGCACTGCACAGCCTTCAGACATACTGATATGACTTGCAAAAGCCTCTGGATTTGAGTTTCAATTCATTTTACGGGGCTCTTCAATAAATGATCAAGTCCTGTTCTGTACTCTCCAGTAATCTGATATTCATCTTAGGGCAGGGATATTTGTCATGAGCTACCAACTTCACTTTTTGCAGGAACAAAGGCCAAAGAGAGTTGCCAGGCCATTTCTTCTCCTTCCTGATAAAGAAATGGTTTATTCCATAGCTTTTCCATATCCTGTAGCCAGCTTCCACTATGATATTGCCAGCTTACATAACATAAGGAGGCTTAGTCCAGGTGACTTGAATGGGTGGCTTCTAAGAAATAGCTGGACTGCTGAAGAGTAATCTCCATGGGATTAAGAGGGTGAATAATGGCACATCTGTGCTACTAAAGATGCAGTGTTTCCAACAACATGTAAAGCAAGCTTCTGAGCACACACTGTCATTAGTTATCTGCACTTTTGAAAGAGGTTGTTCCAGCCAATTCCAATTTAAGTAACCTCCTGTGAAGTGTGATTCCAGAAAAGAAATATGCAAAAACAAACACCAGGCTTTTCATGTGATCATGTTTCCAGAGTGTTTCTCACTTGTCCTTATTTACTGTTTTTCCTCAAACTTTTTTTAGGAAGTGGAATGGAAACAATAGTAGCTTATTTGATCAAATATGGCAAAGCAGTAATCATTAATTTGCCAACCTAAACAGTAAAAAGATAAAATTAATGAATAACCACATGCTAATAAGCTGAGATAATCTGAATTGCCAAATCCCACAGATAAACTGATTTTGTATTTTCTGTGTTTTTTTCCTGTACTTTCTGCTTTCCCTCTTTAAATTCCCTCGTGGCCTCAGATGAAAAAGATGTTTTCTAGTTCCTGTCAGATGAGCTTGGGTAGTGCTAACATGTGCCACAGCACAACTGCATCACACATGCTGGATGGGTGTTAAGCAGTGTCTCTAAACAAACTCTTAGGGAAATTGCTCTTTATTTCTCAGGGATACGTGAGGATGATCAGTAAAACAAAAACCACTTTAAATTTCTGCAGTCAACCTGAAGGAGACACAGGGTGGCCTTGTGCCTGTTGGAATTTACGTTTCGAGTAATTCTATTAAATCGCCCAAGCAAGGGATGCCCGACTACAAGGCTCAGGAAAAGGCTTCAGCAATGCTATCAGTGCGTTCCAGCTATACCTAATCCTTCTCATCATTTCTCACATGAACAGTCTCACTGACTTCAGCTGGACTTCTCCCAGGCCGTAGTTCAGGAACGTCATCTGAGTGTGCCTATCAAAGCACAGCCTCTGGCACCTTCATTTGCCACTCAGCACTCCTCCTGTACAGCTGTTTGAAACAGGTCAGCCCCTCTTCTCCCTGCTCCCCCTCTCCCCACAAGAAGTGTAGCCCAGACTAAGAAGGGAAAAGGAAAGAACCTCTTCTGGTTTGGAATAAAAAGGTGCTGTAGAAATGCATGATGGAGATCATTATCGCTTATCTCTTACTGCCAAACGTTCTCAGCTGTCCATCCGGTTGAGCCTCTCAGTTGAATGTATCATTATGATTTGCTGTCCATTCAAGATCAAACCACTCCATCTGTCTAAACTTCCCTGTGTACTTTTTTAGCCTATGAGAGGTAAGCAAAATCATCCCTCTGCAGTGTATCTCTGTCAATAAACTGCCTGCATTTTGCTTTAACAAAAACAATCCTTTGACAGTTAGGGAAGATGATTATTACTTAGTGCCTCTTTACTCCCTACTCTGCTCCTCCAAACTCAGCTGTACGTGTTAATTTAAGAGGGGAAAAAATAACAGTGGTAGGAAGAAAGAAGACCTCATGTCATAAGAAGCTCAGTTTGAGAAGCTAGACTTCCTACAGGGAGTTGTGCAGCACAAACACGTCTACGTGCTCACGTATACCATTAAAATTGGCACATTTTGAAGGGGCCTGGTTTTACATTACGTGGTCAGTCCAGCCAGGTCTTGCTAGAAGCACAACACAGTAGCTGGCAAAAGAGATATTAGCACTTGGAGATAATAGACCAGACTTTCTGAAAGATTCTTTCTTGTAGGACCCACCAATGGAACTTTCAGAGATTTTTTTTTTTTTTAGGGTTTAAAAATTATAGCTGAGCTTGCTTCTTTCTGCAAGAAAGAAACAGGTATTAGAACACAGGGGTCTCAGCCTTCTCTTTGGGAAAGTGGCTCTTCAGCTGTGCTTTCTCTGTGATGTTTAGCTCTCTTAGTTGTTCTTTCTCTATTTCATTGAAGACTTGAGATGATGCTTCACACTCAGCTATTAATAAACATTACCCTGGCTGCCCCTGGGCACCTGCTGATATACATTTCCACTGAGCTTCAAACCTAAATACATCTGTTCAAGGCAAACAGGGAGCTACAGCCTTGGTCACCCTGTGAACCCCATCAGCAGAATTGGGAACGAGCCTGAAGGGGTGAGTGCTATAAAGGGGCAACTGGTGACTAAAACAGAGGACAGAGTGCAAAAAAAAGCTAAGTTATTACGATGAGAGCTATCTTCTCTTCTGTGAATGGTAGGCAAAGGACATAACTCTGACATCAGAGAGTTCCTTGATCCTTCCATCACACATCAGTAAGCTACTTGATCAACCCTGTGATTGCAGTCGTCATTTCTGGGAATGTTTGCTTGATGCTTTTCGGTTTACCATACAGAAGAATCAGAAAGAGAACACTCCCTGCCAAGGTGCCCTGAAGTCAGGTGTGTTAGTGTGACAGAGTGTCAAAGCTCTCAGTGGTTTTGCTCTGGACAAGGCGTGAGGTCTGTCTGAGACCTTCACCACTCACCTTTCCAGCAGCCTTTCCAGGCTCCTCCCTTCCCCTGGCTGTCTATGCTGGCAGCAGCTCAGCCCAACACGAGGTGGAACTTGGCCTTGTACCTACCCCTGTAAGGCTGTAATTTTTTTGTTGTTGTTGTCCTTTTGTACCTGATGCGTTTGGGAAAAACGCTGCTATCTTGGCAAATATCTGGACATCTTTGCTGTTAAGAGAGCAGTGATTAATGTGCTTTTTTGTTCTCTCTGATTAAATTAAAACATGTATTCTAACATGTCTTGGAGACATTTATAATTGTCCTTGTGTAGCCCAGCTTATCAGGACACAGGAGCAGGTGTTGTCAGCTGAGCCAGCCAGGCTTTTTGCTCCTGTGTGCCAGCTTCTCTGCTGAAGGCCAAGGCCCAGATGCTGCAGCCCTTTGCTCATGCTGAGCAGTGTTTCCACGAGCATCCCTGCTGCCTGGCATGGAGGCTGGGTGACACTGAGGACCACAACAAGCCTTCCTGCAGCTGGCCTGGAGAGCAGCAATGCCATACATGCTGCCTCACAGAGGTCTCTCCACATTAACCTGCCTGGCTGCACTGGAGACTGGGAGAAGGTGACTTTTTAAATTTCTCAAGATCTGTGAGTACTTGATACAAACTTTGCTGGCTTTATCTTAAATAGAGGTTTTTTGCTAGTTTATCTCAAAGTGTGTTTCAGTAGAAAGAAGTAGCAGCTTTGATGTGGGAAGAAAACACAGTTTTCTGTGAAGAGCCCTCTCATCCTTGCCTGCTGATGTAACCCCAAGCAAAGCGTCCCCTCCATCACCACCACAGCTCCTCCTGTCACAGTTTGCTCAAATGTGGGGATTTGGGCAGGTTATGTTTGCTGAAGACTGACCTTCCCAGTCTGCCCTTACCTCTGCTTTGGTGCTCATGGCTCATCTTAGGGAGGATGCTCAGTTCCCAAGGGAACAAGTTGGTCTTTCTGTTGGTCACTCTTTATGCAGAGCGGGGATCAGCTTTGTTCTCATTAAGCTCTGTCCCTTTTTCTGGTGAGTTTTAGGCAAGTGGGGCAATCTTCTCTCTTTTCAGCCCCTTTTGAAGGGTCTGACACCATAGGCTGGTGCTATAGGAAAATCTATTGCTCAAAAAAACCACGGTTTACAGACTTGGAGGTTATACTTCTTACTCTGGAGCAAAGATGAAATAAGTTTCATTTGTACTCGATGTCATAAGTTTCATTTGTACTTTTTTCACCTTTGTCTGAGGAATAAAGACTGAACTGATAGTTGCAGGAGTTGTACACGAAGGGTCAGGTTTTTCTTTTCTGCCATTTTATCATTATTTTTCTTTGAAGAAGGTTAAGTCCATGGAGGTGTTGGCATGTACTTGTTGAAAGTATGAAAAAATGAGTTTCAAAGAGTTTAAAAGGCAGGATAGTGTTGTTCTATTGCAACAGCCCTTGGCAAATTTTTCATGCATGGGGAAAAGAACTAACCATCCCTAAATATGACATTTGATTTGGGGGGCATTTTTGCACTTGTCTGTTTGTGTCTCATAAGCTTCTCTTGCCCGTCAGCCCTGGAGCCATGTTAATTCATCAATTGTGGTTTTGGGGATGTAAATCTATTTGTTGTTCTGAAATGCCCGTAGACATGATCTGGTTGGAGCCCTGCTAGGGTATTCATCAAAAAGCATCAGGTAAATGGTGTCTCTGATCACAGCAGAGGACACTCAGGGTTACCATTGCTTTGGAAGCAGATGTGCAACAGACAACTGAGGTTTTTATCAAAGGTTTTCTGGGCAGTGAGTTACCATGGCAGTTGCAGTAAGATGAAGCACTGTAGGATCTTTGAGAAGGAGTCTGTTACAATTTTGTAATTCTATAGGGCATATTGTCCAAGAATTCAAAGCACCCCATTAAGTTTCACTGCTCTATTGTAAGGTGGGTAAATACGATTAGATCCATTATTAGACTGGCAAAATGAGACACAGAAGTGATATGATACCCCCACTGTGGCATATATATCGCTGGTGTCAACTCTTCTGTGGTGTCAGCCTGCCAGAGACCAGCAAGGCAGCTGTGGGATGTCTGATGGCCCCTTTGAGCAGTTTTGCAGTCTCAGGTGCAGCTGTGTTTTCCCAGTGGTGTCTATTCCTGGTCTCTCAGAGATTCACCCCTGTAGTGAATATTTTACATATTTTACTTGATGTATCTAAAAGTGGAGTTCATTAGGCAGTCCTTAAAAAAAGCCCTGCCACACAGTTCATGCCTTCATTAGCGTCTGTGTGCTGTCAGAGCTTTCATCAGCCCCCTCACGCGCTTGAAGTCTTACCCCATTGAATCCGTAGTCTGTGCCTGTACTCCCACGCAGTGCATTTGTGGCTGAGACCATACCTTCCCCTGCTCACGTGTCCTACACTCTTACAAACCTGACACTGCACTCTCCCGTGTCCCTTCCACAGCTCCTTTTTATTACAGAGGAGCAGCAGCCTCCCTCCTGGGAGCCTCTGCACAGACAGGAACGGGCCAGAACTTCCTCCTGAGCACAGTATTTTTATTAAAAATTACCCCCATAGGCTGATTGTTATTATTATTCTTTTTAATCCTGCTATTGTCTCCCTTAGGCCAGTCAGTGAAGAGACAAACTTTAATCTGTGATTGCTTTTACACTTGCTTGTGTTTCACACATGCTGGGAGGTGCGAGGCTCCAGCCTGCACTCTCCCAGTGTGCTGCTTCCTTACATTCCTGAGATTCCTTTTGTAGTCGATTTTCTCCTTTTATAGGTGATCTATTCTCTAAAGGAGACAACAGCTCTTTCTTAATCCTATCTTCCATGCTAGTGTTGCTCTACCTTTGTCAAGGCATGGGATTATCCAGGGCTGAACGTGATCTGGGCTTTTGCATCAATAAGCATTTGGGAGTGGAGGGGTTGGGGGGAAGCAGGACAGCCATGCTTAGTTGTAAAGCCAGGCTTAAAAAGAGTCAGCCATTTCTGGGAAGGGGCCAACTTCCCCTGTATTTTACATTTGAGTTAGTTAGTTCCAGCTGTAAAATCTTGTCAGTCTGTGGGCAGAGGTAGATCAGCATGGTGGGGAAGGCCAACAGTGGTCCTTCAAAGGGAGCCTCAGTGATTCCCATTCAGTGCCAGCCACCTCCTGGTTGTTGTCTGGACCTGCAGCCCAGCCCCTGTTCTAGACTGTGGTCCAGCAACTGGTAAAGTGCAAATGCCAACTGAACCTGCAGTCACACATAATCACAAACTCTCAGCTCAACCCCCCAGTCTTTCCCCATGGGGCAGGAACATGTAAGCTCTGGTGATGGGAGTACATGTGTGTGTGCACAATGGGCCCAGACCTGTGAGGCTGCAGAGCAAGCCCTTTGCTTCATGTTCGTTCTCAGAAGAGCATGAAGGAGTACAAACAGTGGATCAAACAATTTTTTCTCTCTTCAATTAAAAAAAAAAAAATTAAATGCTGCTGCTGACCTTATCCTTCAGAATCTAGACTGTCCAAGTCCTCATTGTTTCCTCAGTTACCAGTCCCAGGACAAGAAGGGCTGAAAACCCTTCTGCCCTCCCAGCCCTGCTGCCGTGTTTGTAGTGCATCAATCAACCATGGATGATCTTTGGAAGTCATGGCATTCAGCAAAACAGTTCCTCCTCCTTGGTTCCTCCTGCTGTGGCATCCAACCAGTGGAGGCATCTTGTCTACTCTGGGCTCATTTAACAGTTGTCTCTTATCTCCCTTCTCTTCACTATTTTGTGATCTCCTCAAGGCTGAAATTTTGGTCATGTTTTTAGTGCATGCTAAAAGGTTCTTGCTCAATGTTTTCTTTCTCAGTCCTTCTTCTTGCAAAGGGCTCCTGTGGGAACCCTGCTCTTCCCTGAACTTCATTTCATAATCCTCCAGCCTGGTCTCAAATATTACATGGTAGATCTTGCTGATGCATCAATTAAATTGAGTGGAATAATTTGGATTGTTTTAAAAGTAATTTTTAATGCACTTTAAATCAGCCCTATTGATTGTTTTCTCATGTAGCCCCTATTAGGTGTTTTCTGAGAGAAGGGAAAAAAACATTGCTTTTATTATTTTTTTTCTGACTTTTGGCTTTTATGGCAGCACAGTATTTGACTCTTTGCTCCTTGTCTTGCTCTGAAACAGTTTATCAAATCTCCTTCAACAATTACTGTCTGCTCCTCTATTATTCACTTTCACTAGCTTGATTCTTTCCTATCAATCAGCCTTCTTCTCTCTCTCCAGCCTGCATTCTGTCAGGATAAAAGTCTCCTGCTTGAACTGCAGTACTGGATAAATGCCCACTTAACCCTTCCCATGAATGCCCATCCTTCCATACCCTAATGCCAAAGCAGCAACTCATTTTCTCTCTCCCTAGTTCAGTTAAGCTGTTCAAGCTCTCCATCATCTCTTCATTCTTTCTCTCTTGTTAGTGCAGGATTTCTAGTCAATAAAAAGGTCTCATGCAGCTTTTGCTCACCATCGCAGTAAAGCTCCAAGTTTCATTGAGACTTCGGTGGGTGCTGTAAGGTTTCAGGGCCAAAACAAAACCTACTATGGTGCAATAGGTTTTCACCGATTTCTGTGTGCTTCAAATGAACCTCTGTCAAAGAACTCACCACACGATGGGTATCTCCTCCATCTGTGTAGTTGGTTTGAAGTAAGAGTGTGGGGAGGTTGTTTTGTTCCTGAAAACAAAAGCTGCCCATTCATTATGGCCACAAAAGTGGATTCTGCTCCATCTTCTGCTGTCTTCTTTATCTTCCAGCCTCTCTGCATCCTCCCTCCCCCAGGTTTCACCATCCGTCGTGCTGGTATAGCTGGATGCATTCACCTTCATGTCTTTACATTTTAAAGGCTCTCAGAGAAATAGGTTTTCATAAGTAGGAAGTCAAACTCTGGTTTTATCATAATCGTTAATAAAGCAATTAATTTGGTCCATGCGCTATAAAATTCGAAGACCCTTTGGTAGGTCATGCTTAGAAGTACGTGTCTTTTGTATTGGTGAAGTGATAAAATTCAAATGAAAATGAGAAATGTTTTGTGTTCTTTACATGGCATGTGAAAGAAAATATGCTAGAATTATACTGGATTATTAAAGGAAATATGTCACAGGGGCTGTTCTTACTCAATGCTTTTTGGTGTCAAAAAAGCATGTGAAATACTGCATTTTTTTCCATAAAAAACCCCAACATAGTTTTAAGATATAAAAATACTGTTTATTTATGCGAATTGTATAATTTTGTACAACCTCAAAGCCTCAGTCATGAAAATATCCTGCCACCAGTGGCAGCAGGCTGGGTGTAGCAGCTAAATCCAACGGGAACAAGTGGAGGGATGGACTCCTATGCTCTGCAGGCTTTAGTGTCTGGCTTTGTTGCTTCTATGGAGAGGACTGGAAGGAGAGTAATTGTATCTGTGCTTCCTATCAATTAGGATCAAAACTACTTAGTTGGCTGAGATATGCTTCCTGTGAATCCTCATTTTGGGTTTCTGTCATGCTTCTCTAATCTCCTACAAAGTTACATTTCCATAAAAAAACCATTTCCATCTTTCCTGCTTATTTTTGTTAAGTGGAAAGTCTCCTTAATGATGTTTTTTTGGATTCAAAAACTCCTCATCTAGGTCAGCATTTTCAGAATGCCAGTTTCCCAGTCGTTATATTGCTACGCCTCAAATCCTTAATTCTAAACAATAAAAGTCTTGGAACGGTTCTTGCTTTCCTTTCATTTTCTTCCTTCTGAGAGCTGAATTTTTCCTCTCATCACAGTCTCCATCCCAGCTTCAACCCATTTATCAATTTATAAGTCTTGCTTCTTCCAGAATAGTTTTTCAGATACGTATTTTTAGATGAGAGCTGTTCCATCTTTCCAAAATGATCACTTCAAGCTCAGCCACTGGAGCTCAGACATACAATATTTAAATTATTATTTATAGTACAGGAACATGCGGAGACTTTCATTAAAGATAAGGCATTAGGCATGTGCCTTGATGAGTAAAGGCACATGAATGATGGTCCCTACTCTGAGCAGTTCACACTCCTCAGTCTGGGTGGACTTGTGGGAGAATTTAAGGGGAAACTTCACCCAAACACATGTTGACATCACCCAAGGTTGATTACAGTCTCCAAATCTTGTCAGCCCATCTCAGTGCGGTGCTCCTTTTGTCTCAGTGCCTGACAGGCAAGAGAGGCAGCAGGATGGGGTCAATCAAAGCAATAGGGGAACTGAGTGCCATGAGAGCAGGACCACTCGTGGGAGATGCCAGGGGAGCAGAGCTGGGCACATCTGCAGAGAAGTGCAGTAAAGATGCTCAGAGTAAGGGGTGCAGCTAGGGATATGTAGGGTAAAATATCCAGGGCAAAATAAGGAAATACCACCATGAGATAACAGGCTACATACACAAACATGTCCAGACAACTCCAGATTCCAGCATTTTTCCAGTCATTGCTAGAGGTCCCTTTTCTCCAGCGTGTCCCTAATTCTTTTGATTCCTCAGCTAGTAGCAACTCACGATCTGTCAGGCTTCAACAGAGCCTGGTACATTTCTGTACTAAAAGAAACCTTTCTACTTGGATTACCATTTATAGCTCCAATTTTTTTCACTAAGTGGTGTAAATTAGTTCTGTGCGACTTGATGGATTCTCTCCCTCCCCCTTGACAACAGCGATAAAAGATCTGACCCCTTTCTGGACATTTGTAAAACCAAACATACAAAATCTAATTTGTTTAGGGCTGAGCTTTTAATTGCTTTACCATCACAACGTGAAACTGAATGCTTTAGCAATCTGGGGGATTGATAAACTGATTTAGAATAAGCAACTTGACCTGAGAGGGGTTATCGCCTTTGGAGGTAGTAAAATAAACCTTTCTGGATCGTCAGGATGTTGATGCAGACTTCTGTGGGGCAAGGATTTGGTATACAGCTTCTGAACCCTGCTGTGGTTTCTGATGAAATGTCCCAGTGAAATGGTCTTCCAAGCTGCACTTCTTATCAGAACTGAACACTATAACAGAGAAATAAAGCTTAACAGCACTGGCCAGGGTTTTTCTCTGCTCCCAGGTGTCTGAAAATCAGGCCATGTTCCCTGACCTAACAGGAGGATTGAAACCCCTGCAAATTTGAAGGACTTAGAATTAGGATTGCAAAACAAACCCAATACTTACATGCTGAATATTCCTGGTCTTGAACTACCTCTAATTAATTTAGGGCTTTTTGCCCTGGACCATAGATGGTAAAGCCTTTCAGAGGCAGCACTGTTTTAGCCTTCTGCTTGTGCTGATTAGTATCAAGTCAGAATAATTCTTTTTTCCCCAGAGAAATCCCCTGTGTTTTACTCATAAATAAAAAAGGAAAGGAAGAAACATTCTTGATGGTATTTTTGCAATTCGACTTTGCCATCAGAATAGAACTGCACACATACAGCACTTGTCGTCCCTAAAACTTACATTTTGAAAGTTCTTTGAAGATCTAAATTACAGATCTTTCATATGAAAAGTTAATGAAGGACTCTAAACAAAATAAAATAGAAATGATGACATGAAAGAGCCTTCTTATGGCTTCAATAACAAGATAAACAGTTTAATATTCCACATACTGCATTAAAAATAACAGCTGGGCTCCAAGGAGATGAATCCCCCAACTCAGCTACATAGGTTTTCACATTAACTGAGGACAGTTGGGAGACTGATGACTTTCCCTTTCTTGTCACCTCCTTCTGGCCCCCAGAAATGCTGAAGGCAGCCAACACCTGATAAGTTTTAGCAGACACCACAAGTACTTTAGCAAATACAGTAGTAAAGTGCCATTACCACCAACACTTCAGCAGCCTCCAAAGTGATAGACATATTCTGTATTGACAGCCTAGAATTTTAATGAGCTATCACTGTTTCAGACTGTATTGATTGTCCTTTTTTTCTCTTCCTCCAATTCAGAAAAAAGGAAACAAGAACCAGCATTTCATTAAAAGGAGACTTTATCCAGTGTTTCATTTTTCATGAATACTTGCGAGTGAACACATCCTATGAAATAACCAATTAATTCAGACCTGTTAAGGCTCAGGTTGAAAACAGAAAACTACACCACTACATTTACAGAAACCCAGGGAGGCACAAGGTTTAACATTTCCTACCATATAAAAAGTACCCAAACACACCCCTTGATTCACTTCACTTTTTACCTCTCAGGTTTCCTGACAGCTTCTCCTGGGTATATTCTTCTGTGTGACTGTTGTACCAAGCTGTTCACAGCTCAGGATGTTTCAGTTACAATCACCATTTTTCTGTGAGTGTTTTTTGTTATTGTTGCTTTTCACAACATCACAGATTCAAGTTAAAAGTGACCAAAAGAGCAAGGGAAGGAGTAACCTGCAATAATGATTTGCAAATTGTGTTAATTTCATAGTGGGATTCTGCTTTTTGATAGGATTTAATGCGTAATGAGCTCCTGAGACGTTATTTTTGCTTCAAAGCTTTGCTGAGTACTAGATCCTATTAAATTCTTGCAGAGAACACACCAAAAAATACTGTGAGCTAATTTTAATAATTTTTAATTGAAGGAATATTTTTATTCCAATTTGAATATTCAAGCTGTTCAAAAGTTAACGCATTCTCAAAGTATTCATCAGTCTTTTTCTTCCATAATATCTTTTTTAGGTAGCCTTTTGGGGAGGGAGCAGGTTTTTTTTTTTTGTCTCAGATTTGTTTTTCAGAACCAATTTGAAACAAATTTAGACTTTTTTTACTATTTATTTCTTTTTAAGTGCCTGCATGCTGCAGTCTAATCTCCATTCTTTTTATTGCTGTTTTATAGTCTACCATTATTGTTTGCTTCCTTTGCTTTTTCCTAAAAGCAGAAACAAAATACAAATTCCTCTGCTAGTCCTTTCTTGTGCCATAGCAGGAGCTGGATTTGTGTGTATGTGTCATGCTCAGTAACATATGTATTTCGTTGTTAGTACTGTTGTTATATTACGTTAAATCTTATGGATTCCAACAGTGCCTGGCGTCCTGGGTTGCAAAACATCCAGCAGGAGCCCAAACAGCATCACAATCTACATACATAAGCAAGGAATGTGTTTACTGCCATGCTTCAGGAAGGGAAAGTAGACCCAGAGCGATTCAGTGATCTGGTTCAAGCCTTCCCAAAGATCTGCGGTTGCTCGCTGTAGTCACAAGACTGTTTATCTGTTTGATTTATCCTCTCAACCTTATTCCTGCTCTTTGAAATCATATGGAAAGCTGGAGAGCAGTGGGCAGTTGTATGACAAATGAAACACAGCCGTGTAATTTGTCTCTTGCACAACTGTGCTCATTTTAAGCACGGTATAGACCAAAAAACGGATGTGAAAGAGGCAGCTGTGCTGAAGGGAAACCCTGGCTCAACAAAGGCTGTGCCTGAGGCTCTCTACACGATGACCACTCAAGCCATGGCAGGTGTGAAGAGGTTCTGAGTCCCACATCTCTTCCTGCCACAGGATTTGGGGCTGGCAGAGGTGAGTGCTGGTGGAGCTGGCACGTGGGATTCCAGCTTGCCTATCATTTCCTTACAGGAGTGTGGAGCCAGACACTTCAGGGACAGAGATGTGGTGTGGCCTTGGCCTTAGCTGTGAGGACCAAAGGATTTTGGTTTGCTGCCGTGGCTGCCCAGGGCTGTGTTCCCAGGGCAGCTGGCACAGGGGCTTTTCTTTGTGGTAAATGAGTGACCCTAACAAGTCAGTTAGTCTTTCTCTCTCCATCTCTGCGTTAATTTTTAGGAATCAGAGGCAGATGGTTAAGAGCTTTGAGATGTTTGGGGTGACCTTGGGGAGGCTCTAACTGCAATGCAAAATTGCAAATGGTAAATGCAGTAAGCAGATTAAGAGTCTGGCACTCTGGCAAATCTCAAGACCTAGTCTTATGTTGCTATTTTTCCCCTATGGCAAACTTACAGATTTCAGAATGCCTTTGCTGTAGCAGTGACTTGAAAATTATAGTGAGTGAGTGTTCCCTTTTAAATAATGGATTATGAGGCAAAGATTAATTTTTGCTCAATTTTCACACTAATTCAGTGCCTCGCTGCCAGCAGAAGCACAAAGAAGGACATGAATTCACAGTGGCTTTCTTCTCTTTCAAAGTCTTAACATGCTTTTATTGGATGGGACTGTTTTCAATAAGGTCCCGTCATTCACATCTGGTGCCTCCCGAAACACAGGACTTTGACATCTCCTGGAACATCCTTTGGTTCGTGTCATCAGGGAAGAGTCAAAGCCCTTCCCAGCCTGCTCAACGCCTGTCTAAAGGAAACCAGTCCTCCTCTGCCATGGGCAGAAGTCACGTAACAACAGCCCCTATGACAGCCACCACTCTGCAGCTGCCAGGTGCCACTTATTTTTAGGCCAGTTGGAAAAGAAGGGGAGAGGGAGAAAGAAAGAAAAGGAAAGAGAGAAAGACAGACAGCTGAGAAGAGGTGAAACCAGAAATGCTATGTCCCAGAGGCATTTATCAGCCCAAATGAAATGGAAACAGTGAAAGGGAAACACTGCTTTGCTTTTCTCAAAATTGTATTTCCAGTTGAATGAGTCGAAAATAAAATATCCTTTCCTTTTCCTGTGATTTTGAGAGATCTGTTTGCTAAGTCTGCAGGCTTAGCAGGAGAGACAAGGAGTATTTATTTTCCGTATACGTTGGTAATTTATAAGGTTGCTATAAATGCAGAGTTTATGGAAGTAAAATCAGGCCATGAAATAAAAAGGATTTTATTCAAATATCCCAGCTTATTAATTCTGTCTAATTCTTCAGAGGAGGAGATGAGTGAGGATGCACGCAAGGTTTACTGAATAGTAAGAGGGAAAAGATCCAGTAAAATAGCAAATGCAGGTGTAATTTAAAAATAGAAAAAGATGAAAGATAAGTGAATTTTATTAGAGATTGAAATGTAATTGAATTTTTCTATTTTGTCATCAAAGATGGCAGAAAGAAGTTTACTGTTGTGGGAAAGAGTCTTGCATTACTAACAAACCTGAGTAAAGTGGCTTTACCTTCTTGTGCAGTGGGATGTGACTGGGGGGATGTAAATGCAGCTCTTATCTATGCCACATGAATGGGTGGAGGGGAGATTTAGAGCCTTGAGCAAGAAATAAGATGGCACAATTGCTTTCACTGGGATTTAGTGCACCACCAAGAGCAGAAATGGGGCAAACGTGTCCTTCTTTATGAGCAGTATTAACTACCAGTTCCACTGAGTGTCCATCAGTATGTGTGGCTGTTATTGTCCTGCCTTGATCTCCAGAAACCTCCATGAGGACAAAGGGATGGGGAAAGATCCTATTACATGACATGCTTAAGAAATATAGAGAGATAGAAATGCTGCTGGGGTGTCACAGAGTCCAAGGCTAAGATTCTGTACCTGAGAGACTCCAAAGCTCTCAGAAATCTCTCCTTTTAAAATGGTTTCTGGAAGAAAAGAGTCAGCATAGCATGAATCTTCAGTATATGCTGGCTGCATGTCAGCAGGCTCTCCCTGGGCGCTTCATGCTTCCCAGTGGCTGCTTTCCACTGGTAGGTACTTGGACCTAGAAAGGGAGAACACATAAAAGTGAAGGTGTACTAAGTGCTAGAGTAACATGTTATCTGATATTGATCTCACAGAGCAGTCGTTTGCAGGCCTTCACAAAATCATGTTCTTTCTATTAGCTAACTCTGGAAAAATGCAAATGTCCCAAGAAATACCTCCAGAGGCCCTGCACTGCAACCTTTAATCTCAAGGTTAGTAACATATGAGTGTACTCAATATTTGTCAGCGGCCTTTAGGGTGTCTGTTTGCTACCCCCTGCAAATTGACACTCCATATGTGGGGGACCAGTGTGCAAATGCAGTCCACATCCTTCGTGGATTGTTTTTTGTGGCTAAGGGGAGCAACTGGCAAAGCAGTTGCCACCCAGCTCACTGGGCTAAATGAGGCAGGGAGGACTGAAGCTAAGATCTGTTTCCTTGAATTAAACTGATTAGGGAGGGATCTGTAGTTTAGGCAAATGGCATAAAGTGAGGAAAAAGGTCACTGTGATGGTTCTGAGTGGGGGCATCAGCCTCCTTCCCATCTTGGCATCTCCTGACCTTGTGTGTCCATCTGAGCTACTCATCTCGGCAGGGTTTGGCTGTGATCACCAGTGCCCCCTGCGAGTGCAGCTGTGGCAGAACGTACATTAAAGCTCCAGCGTGTGGTAGAGGAGTCGCTCTGCTCCTGGAGTGCCAGCTGACTGGATGACACGGAGCAGTTTCACAAGGCAGGAGTAGACTGGAAGTCTGTGATGAGACCGTGGGACAGAGGGTTTTAAAGGAAGGCTGGCTCTGGAGTTCCTAGTCCAGTGGTACTCCACGGGGGGCTGCGATTGGGGCTGTGATGGCGAGATGAGCTGAGCTGCAGTGCACGTAGTGCAGTAGAGCGCTCGTAGTATCGCAGTTCATGATACTTTGGTGTCTTTTTTTGGAACGCTTTTGATAGAAGAGGTGGCATATGACCTTCTGCATTTGAGATCTGATGGCTCAGGAATCTCCAGCTATACTATTGGCCATCAGTCCCTACTTTCGTATACAGAACTATTGCCAGGCTAAGAAAAGCCTCAGAGAGAGCTGGTTTTTCTGAGGAGCAATTCCCATTGTTGCATTCGCTAAGACTTCTGGACCCCTGAGGTATACAAGGGAGTGTCGGAGTTGTAAGTATCAAAAGAAATTAATTATTCTATATTATAATTAAGCCTTTTTTAATTAGCTGAATAATTAGAATTTTCCTTGCATTACAATGCAGGTTTTCACGTAGCCAGATAATCTGAAACTTTAGAGGGATTTACCTGAGAAAAATTCTCTAGCATCAACAATTCCCTTTATGTAATAAAAAGTAGTAAATAACTGTTCTAAGGCAGCTGCAAGAAAGGCAGCTCTCTTTAAAAGAAGTCTGCCAAGCCAAACTTGTCCCTCAAAATGTATGTTTTGTAAAAGCCTTCAGAAAATGTTGGGTCGAACTGTTTTAGTGTTATTGTGAGGAAATCAATATTTCCCTGAAGCCTTTGCAACCCCCAAATTGTAGCATGTTGTTTGTGCAGAAGAAGCTGAAAGTGAAACTGTCTAAAAATGAGAGTGAAGTAAGCTGGCCTGTTTCTATAATTTGCCCTAAAATTACCTAAAGGTAAGCAAAACAACACACTTGAGCAGTCAAAAATGAAATATTCTCCTAATTTAAACAGCTGAAGTGGAGGATGTTGGTGGCATTTTGGCGGGGGGCGGGGGTTGCTTTTCTTTCAGCCTTTGTCCCTCTACCCTCATCCTTCCCATCTCCTCCAATGCCCTGTCCTCATGTGCTTTGACACTGAAATTAGGGAATTGCCTGCAGTGGCCTCCCCACCACAGAAGAGAAAACCTATTCACGCTGCTCTGAAATGGCAGCATTCAGAACATCAAACAGAGGTGGGAGCGCCAGCTCCTTCAGACGTGGTGATGCATTTGGGAGCCTTGAGCTGGCAAAGATGTGGACAGTGCTCCCGTGTATTCCTGATCCCTGCTATGAACTCTGTCAGACAACATGGTCATGGGTCAAGGGCTCCATAGGATTAGGACTTGAACGGGTGAGACCAGGACGAAGAGAGTTCATCGTCTTGGATACTGTGGCTGTAGATGGGTATTTTCAGCTGCTGAAACTGAGTTCAGAAAAGAACCACATAGGTTTGGTGAGCTTGGCTGAGACCTCTGACAAGAAAATTAAAAGGGAACGTCTGGGAGACATGTAACTTGCTCACAGACACACTGATGTGGATGCAGCAGCTTTACAATGTTGTATGTTCACCTGCCTCAGACAAAAAAGGTTAGGCCAGTTTGAGGGAGCAGGAGGACAGAGAGCAAAGAACCAGCAGAAAGCAAATGCTGTGCTGACTGGCAAAAAGACTGCTCTCTTTGTATTCTTTGTGCTTGACTGAAACATCTTCACAGGATTTTTTTCCCTCTAATCTGGAAATAATTCTGATTTATTTTAAGCTTTCTATTAAGACAAGTCACGCAGCACTGCCTGGCTGGCAGCGGGAGGCTGTGTGTGCACGTGTGCGTGCGAACGAGTGTGTGTGTTTCCAAGGGTGCTGCTGCCTTCTTTACTTGACACTGCAGTCAATTATTGTGTTTTCAATTATATATAAAAGGCAATGATGGAGTTTTTAGCTTTTATAGCACCACAAATCACGGAGTCCGTCACTGTACATGCAGCACCACTACCACAGTGTAGCATGGGAAATCACAACTTCCCCGTTCAGACTTGCAGAGGAAGCAGCATCATCAGGGACCCCCAAACTGCAAAAGGACTCCCATGGGGCAGGCAAACCCCCACAGGCAGCTACTACTCCACATAGTCCTTCAGCCACTAGACCCTGGCTGACAGACAGGGAAGGGCAGCGTGATCCTTGGGCTGTGCCATGGAAGGGCAGGAAGACCTATTTATCACATGCTTCACATCTTCAACAAGACATTTTTGCAGCTTGGATGGGCACAGAAGAGTTAAGGTGAGGACATTATTCTTGAGAAGGGTCATGATGCGGAGAGTGGCACTGGCTACAGCACAACTTCCATGAATGCTTAGTCACACATTGTGTCTCTTGCCAGCCTAAAGTAACTTGGTGGATCTGAAGCGAGTAGGCTGGAAAACTGTTGGGAACTGGGATCTGTTTCTCAGAATGATCATTTAATTGTACATGATATAGTCACATACCCACTGCTGTATTTGCAAAGTTAACCCTAGAGAAAAGGGGCTTGAGCCGGCACATCAGGAGTGTTTTTCTTTGAAACTAAGCTACATAAGGAGAAAAAGGAGGCTGTAATAGGGCTATAGGCCTCACCAGTAGGCAGAACATGCACCTACCCCAGAGATCTGGACAAAGACTCACCACTGCCAGGCTTGGTCTTCCCTTGGCTCTGGCATTTGAGCATCTTAATGCACATGTAAATGCCCCAAAATTGTTTGGTACAAGGGCAGCACTAGCACTTGTCAGCCTCTCCAGTTTTGTTTAGTAGAAGAGATATAAGCCAAGCCAGTTTTATTCTGCAGTGCCCTGGTGGGGAAGGGGGTGTCTGAATGCATCACCAGGCTGCATTTTACCTGTGGCAGATTGGTGGTAACCCAGCAGTCAGGTCCATGAGACCGAGGCTGTGAGAGCCTGAGCAGAGCAGGAACAGAAATCAAATCATTGCCACACAGAGTGAACAAGAACACTTGAATTCTGAGACTCCAGTGAGAAAGCTAGTGAGAAAAATAAACAGAAGTTGTCAGCTAAACTGGATATATTGACTGCAGTACAAACTGGAGGAGTAGTGACGCTGGTGACTGGAATGGAGACATTCAGAATAGTCCCATTTCACCCAGAACATACCTTGGAAATTTATGCTTCTTTGCATGGGCTAAACCATGACAATAAAGCTACAAGCACAGAAGGATCCCATCAGGGTAAAAAATGCTGTTAGTTTAGGGAGACAGGGACTGGTGGGAAAGAGAGAAAAAAAAATGACTCAGCTAAAGGGAGCTGGTTACCACTCAAGGTTTAGCTTTCAATATGGAATTGGGACTTCAAATAGGGATATTTGTGTGGAGTGGATTGTGGCTTTAGGCAAACATGCCAGTTAAACGAATTCTGGTAAATCCTGGAGGTAAAACTGGATGACTGCCCACTCCTTGATACTGAGCTTCAGAAGTGGTGAGAGACACTAAGTTATAATGGTTGCGATGAGCTGAAGGAAAAAAAAAAAAAGAAAAAAAAATCAAATCAAAGGAGGGACTGGAGTCCTGTGTTGCTAGAAAACAGCTCCTGGGATATCTGCTACTCCATTGCTGAGGAGACTGAGGTGCTATGGATAATGAACTGGGATTCAGAATCAGAGTGCTGGAAGTTAGGCATGACTGAGGGACCTGGGAACGCGGCTAATATACCTGAGGAGCAGGGCCAGAAGGGTTCTCTGGAAAGAAAATGAACTAGGAAAAAGTCTAGTCAAAGCAATTGATTCCAGCAATATTCGTTATAATCAGGGCTCCTGAGGACAAACAAACCCAAAGCTGTGGAGGATGAGAGGGACCTTCACAGTCCCACAGTATGTGGCTTTCTGCTCGTGGGAAGACAGAGGATATTTTGTCTGGACTGGATAAATCTTGGAAATGGCATTTGAAGTAGACATGAAATAGGGTTTGGAGGGAACTAAAGCCTTGGAGAAGATCTGGCTAGATGGAATATAAAACCCATTAGTGTCTTAATGCATAAATTGGCAGAACTGTACAACAGCAATGAAAAACAAGCTACTGGGAGCCCAAACTGTTATTAGATTCTGGTGCCTCCATGACTACTGAAATTACTATCTTGCAAGAGTGTGGCTGCCCATAAGGTACACCACACAGACACAAGCATGCAGTGGTCTCCTCTAGTGCAGGGAGTATGTCAGCTCTGCTTCTACACACACTCCCAGTGCAAACTGCTTACTGGACAGTGTGCTTGAGATCTTTTGTATTCAGCATCATGTGCAGAATAAAAAATGGGCTTTTCAGCAGCCTATTCCTTAAACTAAATAGGTTACTGTAGATCTGACTAACTGTAGAAGCATAATACAGAAACAGAAAGAGTCATAATTACCTTACCTACAAAATGATGTTCTCCTGTAAAGGCTCCTGAAATAGTCAGAACACCTCAGGATGAGGGTCAGTTACCTTTCTGCAAGTATAAGCTTGAGATAAGTTGGAGTATGGAAAGATTAATGCCTTTGCTTTAATAGCAGGGCTTGATCCAAGACTGCAGAAATGATGTAAGTACCCAAGCGAGCCCAGAAAGCCTGGTGGATCAAGGAATGCCAGTGCAATGACCCAGTGTGTGTAATTCCCCTGTGTGGCTGGTATTAAAGGGAAATAGAAAGATGCATCTGACTGCGGATTTCAGAGCATTAAATGCTGTAACTCTGCAAACATCACCTCTTCTTGTTAAAATGCCAGAAATTACGGCTGCAGCAGTACAAGGAGCTAAGTGGTTTTTGGTCATAGATCTTGCAAACACATTTTTCTTCAGCCCTGTCGTGGGTTTACTCTGGAATGATTTTTTTTTCAAACTTTTTACACAATTGCTATAAGTCGAGAGAAGTTTTATACAGACAAAAGAGACTTGATGTGGGGGAATAATATTAAATTTATTACTAGCAGGATAAAAACTAAAGAATAATATATACAACAATTCTGACTAGGTAAAATTATGAAGAAAATATTGTATATTTACAAAATTATCCCTCCCCCCTGTATCAGTCCAGGAGGAGAAAAGTCTTTTCTTTACTTTCAGGGTTTAGAGTTCCTTTAAATCAAATTTGCAGCACTTGAAAGTTTTCTTCTATTATCTCTGGGGCGACAGCTCCGATCGGCCATAGCTGGAAATCTCTCTCTCTCTCTCTCTCT